>JACEFO010001740.1:0-20747 GCA_015342445.1 Digitaria exilis
GATGCGATCCGCATGCTCCGTCTAAACTAATCCGACTTCACCGTATCGGCATACGTCTATGATTAGTTCAGAGCCATTGCGAGTTGGTCGTCGTTCCGGACGGACAACCATTCGACGTATCTGTTGTTTTTCCCCTCTCCCTTCAAGTAAAGCTATTTGTCAAACACGTGCACAATCACCGATTGTACCGTGTTCTGGGCTTAATTGCATCCCAAATCTTGCATCGTTTATATTGATGATGAAAAAAAAATGTCAAAATCAAATGCGGAGAAAGATTCGTTTTATATATAGCATGGATAGCGTGTTGCGGGGAAAGATTCGTTCAGGAACGCGATCTGACGACGGTCTTTGCATTGGAGGTTGAAATAGCCAAATACTCCAGTATGAGAGATACGGATAAAAGATGAAAATGCTGCTATAGATATTTTGATAATGGCTAAAATACGTGTCTTGTTAATTTCCATACGCAATGTCAAATGTGGACAAAAATGAAAATCCTCTGCGGCAAAGTTTCTGGTAGTAGAGATAAGCCATGCCCTTATTTGGGAAACGGATGTTGAACTCACAGCGAAACAAAAATCTAACTGTGTTGCGGCTTTGGGCATGAGGCGTAGCTGAAACATCTGTTTCGATCCTTTGCTAGCCAATAATCAAATCCATGGAAACAGAGGATCCGAGGTTTTGGAGCACCATAAAACGGTTTAGAGTCAACAAACATTTTCCCCCGTTACATTTGCAAAAGGTTGAATTAAAAACTGCCTGTTTAAAAAAAGTTGGTTAAAATACGGTATGTAGAAGCCACATTCAAATAGGTTCCTTACACCTTTAGGCCGATAATTTAAAAACTTAAAAGTAGTTACAGAGTTTGAAAGGAATTAATATCAATGGGATATACGCTGCAGTTGCTCGTTTAATTGTTAATCTACATCATCACGAATTCACTATACGCACGCACTTAAAACACACACGAGCACACACAAGGCAGGGCAGAAGACAGCCTCAAAATCGCCACAATTTGTTGCAGGGAACCCTGGAACCGATGCCTTGAGTCCGGTCTTCGGGGTCTTCAAAAGTCTTCGCTCTTCACCGTGGTGAAACACTGGAGACCAAAAAAAGAAAGCCAGTTCACAGGAATGCAACAAAATCCACGTTGCTTGTCTTCTTCCATTGGAGCAAAACGGTGATGCTACCACTCCAGCACCACAATTATGCATTTTTCCACTTCTATAAGACCACCACACTAGTCTTTATCCTTTTCGTCCACTTGAGCTCTCTCTCTCTCCCTCCATCAAGAATTCCATTTCTCCCGTGAGATTTCTGCGATTTTTTTCCTGCTTGGTTTCTTGTGGGCTGACCACAAGCCCGCGAGGTGCTGGGGCAAGGCAAAGCAGCGCAGCAAAAGTTGCGATCTTTATCGGCTGGATTCCTCCTCTCCCCCCTTTCTCCCTCTCATCCCCCCGCTTCCTCTGTGCTTCGTTGTTGAGACCCCATTGCCTTTCTTCTCTCTCATCCCCCTTCCAACTCCTCCTGTTCCCTGAAAAAGGAGATCTTTTGGTGCAAGATTCGATCTGCCGTTGCCGCTCGCAGCACAGAGATTTGGTCCTTTCTTGGCCCGTTTGGCTTTGGTGGTTCCTTGGAGTGGCACGGCTTTCTGGCGTGGACAGTTGCAGTTCTTGATCCAGGCTCAGGTTGCAGCGGTGGATGATTGCTCTGAGGCCGAGGTTGCTGCTCGTCGGGTGATTCCTTGGTCGAATTCGGGTGGCGGTGGCCTTGTTTGATCCGTTTCTTTGGGAGATTTCGGTTGATGTGTTGGGTTTCCTCGGAGCTCAGTTCCCCAATTCGCCATTTTGATGAAGAGTTCTTCCCACTGTGAGAGCAACTGCGCTCCTCCCCTGTGCTACCTTCCCTGCCTCCTCAAATCAAAGACGATGCAGGGGGTGATCTGGTATCCGGGTCTCCGAGCCCGGCCGCTGTCGCCCGAGGACAAGCCGCCCGTGGTCCAGAAGATTGAGGAAGCTGCGGCGGCGACCGGCGGCGATGATGATGATAAGGGCTGTAAGGTGGTAGCGGTGGCTTCCAAGAGCTGCTTGAAGAGGGCGGATTGTGTGGACAGCAGTAAGGATGTGGTGAAAGGCAATGTGAAGTGGAGAGATTTGCTGGGGAAGGAGGATCTCACACAAGTCAAAGAATTCGAGCCAAGGTACGGGCTGTCTGTTGCCGTGTTTCCTAGTACTATCTTGTATCTAGTTGAAAAATTGTGGGTGATGGTAATTTTGTAGATTCAAAATTTGGAGAAAGTTTTGCCATGTGATGTGTGTTGCTCACCATTTTAGGTTAGACGTCAATTCTGCTAGTGGGCATGTGGCCATGCCCCTGATCTCTAGAGGAATGTTCTGGTTTAGGTCTCCGCAACACGGCATTTGCTTTTAAGTCATGGTCACTTGCAGTTGTGCTGACATTATTAGGAAAACACTATCTAATGACAAAGTCAACGGATTGTCTTACAACTCATCCCTTGGTAATGGTGACCATCTTTTGTTGTTTCCTAGGTGGTGGGGTTAATTAGATAAGTTGGGGCAAGTCATTGTGTAGCAATTCTACTATATTTTGGGCCTTGGTTGGAGTGTGCAAGCATGGCTGTGGACACATTGAGCTTGCTTCCATCTGGTCACATCTTATCATTATTTGGAAATGAGTTAGTTTGTTGTGAAACTCGATTTCTCGTGCTCCTTGAAGCTATAGACCAAACCATCCTTTCCTTTTTGGTTGGATTGCTGCCAAGCATCCTAACTGGGATCTTCCTTTTGTTCGTGCGCCCAACAGTTTCTTCAAGGCATCAAGTAACGTAACGAAAACTGTTTCGTTTTTGTCGCTACCTAGATTTAGGTCTTCACCTAAGGAAACTGAGGTTTTTCACCATGCTTGCTAACTTTTTTTTTTTTTAAGATGATCTGCTAGTTATGTTGAGCTTGTCTTGTGACGTTTATATGTAAAGCATTTTTTTTTCAATTTGACATGTTTCTTTTGAAACCACAAATATACTCATGCACCAGTCAATGTTAGATTTAAGTTGTTGGATGGACATAATCTTTGTAAACAAGGGTCAAGGTCATCCATTTGTGAATGTTGGCTGTGCTTCTCAAGTCAATCAGTAATATAAATTAGGTGTGTCAAGTGGGCTAGTTATATTCAGTATTCAGAACTTGCACATCGAATTGGATTGCCACTGGCCAGCGTTCATGTTTTATATAATATAAGCCATGGCCCTTTCTGTGTTTTTTTCCAAGGTAACATTAAAAGGAAGGCTGCGTTGAGGTTTCGTCAATAAATCTTCTGCAAGCCAGGTGGCTGGTTCAATATCAATATGACCTTGCAATAATCCTTTTCATAAACAAATAAACTACTACATACAGACCAGTTCAATGTTGTAGTGTAAGTTAGCATACTTTTTAAAAAATGAAATCACAATCAGCGAAATTGAACTTTCATTTTCAGAGGTTCTTTTTACTACAGGTTGCTTCAAGTTGCTATATAGGACCATACCATGATTGGATTAGTTGAATTTGGATTCGGTTTGTCACAGTCCCATCAATCATTTAAACCTAGTAATGGAGCGTTGACACAGTATTACTAATATCATTGTCATTCCTGCTGGTGACAGGAATAAACATCCAGATATAGTTGAGCGTCCTTGTGTTAATTGTTCATCGGTTCGTCTCATTTTTTTCCACACTAAGCTTCAGAGAAAATCTATCCTTGATGCTTACACAATCTTCTCTTCCACGCAGCGAATCTGGAGACTCGGACGACGACGAAGACGGCAGCGCCTGCACCTGCGTCATCCAATGAGCCCAGGGGGTCTCGACTGTAAATTCTGTGAAAAAAAAGGAAAAACAGAAGAGAATTGTCTGAGTCAGCCATTAGTCATTGTCAGTAGAGGCTAGAGAGAGAGCAGCAGCAGGTCCATGCCATGGCTTTGTGTCTGTTTATCAGCGCTTCAACAGTAAAGTGTTGTTACAAATGCATAGCTTTAGAAGATTTCTGACAACCGTGCCCGTTCTCCTGTCTGAACTTTGTTCTGCTTGCTGTGGCTGAGACATTCTTTCCCTCCCTCTTCGAGGACCGCTATATTTGTTGGTCAATGGGCCAGGCTGGACTTGATCTGATCCACCCTGATGATTCCAACCGGGCTGGGCTAGGCTGGTCATTCTGGATCGAATGTGGTTTCGGCTTCATTTCTATACCCTTGATACTCGCATCAACTGTTGTAGAAAAAAAACTAAACACTATGATCGGTCACTCGAATGCATGGCCCACCATTCAGAGAGGGACACACACAGCCACACAGGGCTCAATGCTTCAGTTCCTTGGGTCCACTAAGGCCCCGTTTAGTTCCCAAAAGATTCCCCAACTTTTCACTATTATCTAACTTTTCACTATTCATCCCTACCTCTTCTACTCACAGAATACTATTCATCTACAGTGTTTTTTTGTTGAACAGTGTATTTTCGAGGAATCCTTTCCCCAATCTAACACACCCTAGCCCGTGCCCAGCAAACCAAGCGTGAGAGGACGCGTGGCTGCGTGGGCCCACAAGCCAGAGAGAGAGAAACACCAGGCAGGTGTTTGCCGTCTCGTTGGTGGGTGGCTGCACCCAAATCTCGCTTCTCCAACATCTCCGGCCGTGCTCCGCACTCTCCGCCTCCTCCTCTCACCGGAGACCGCGGGCCCAGGCACGCGGGGATGGCCTCCGGAGGCTCGACCGGCCGCGACCCGTACGACGAGGAGGCCGGCGGCCGCCGCCCCTTCGAGCTGGACGGCCGCGACGCCGCCACGCCGCTTCGTCCTCCGACCACCGGCCTGGTGAGCTCGGGGTTCTCTCTTCTGCGACGGTGTAGCTGTATGGTGGAGGGGGATCTGGTGCGGGCCTGCGGTTTGAGGTTTCGGCACCGCGGAAATTTCGTGTCGTCGGATTTCATGCGGTGGGAAATCGGAGATCGAGCTGAATTTGGGGCGGGAGATGGAGGCGTGGAGCGCGCGCGGCTGAGGTGGCCGTGTTATGACTTTGGGTTGCTAGGGTTGTGCGTGTGTGGTCGTCGGCTGCTTGCTGGTGCAATGTGGGTGCCACGTGCAGCAATTTGGTAAATTAGAGCTGGGTGAGTGATGCATCGTTACATTAATATGTGTAGCTTGAGCTGGGCGAGCGATGCATTATTGCATTAGTAATGTCTAACACAAGGCGCATTTGAAGGATATATGCTGGGAGGTGATTGGGTCATGGTTGATGTGCTGTTCTGCGGAACCTAGGCAGCCAAGGAAGCTTTCTGCAGGATGTTTTGTGTTAGCTATGTGCTTTCAAAATTTAGGCCATAAAGCCCATAATGCATTTCTTAAATGTTGGCCGTATGCTTTTCGTTTACCTTCGTATTCGAATCTTAAAAAGCTCATTCCTGTCTTGCTATCTGCTGTAGGGAATGTCATGCCTAGATATCAAGTGGGCTCCACGAAGGGTGATACAAGTAATAGGCTTGTTGAGGGGCCACAGCAACCCAGTACAGATGATGTGCGCAAGAGCAAGACCGGATCGAGATACTACACGGCATTTGGGGTGGATCTGTCCCCTGATAATATGGCAGTTGCCATTGTATATTTTGTGCAAGGGGTTTTAGGTCTTGCGCGACTTGCTGTGAGCTTTTACCTGAAAGATGATCTTCATCTTGATCCAGCCGAGGTATGTGGTGCTCATTCTTTTTTTTCCATACTCCATATGTCGCCTTTTATGTTCTTTGTATTGAGATTTTAGAGTTCGTCTCTTATACCATGTAATATCTTTTTAATTAGAAGGTGCTGCCGTGTTGCTAAGTGACTAAGATAGTTTATTTTATATAGACTGCAGTTGTTATCTGGTTTCTCATCCTTGCCATGGTTGATCAAGCCCCTTTATGGCTTTATCAGGTCTGACGAAACCCTCTGCAACCATTTATTTCTCGTCTGTGTACACTTGATTTTGAATCATCTATTCTTGCTTTCAGTGATTCCATTCCCCTCTTTGGATATCGGAGAAGGTCGTACCTTTTTCTGTCAGGGGTTACTTGGAGCATTTTCATGGACTTTGATGGCCACAGTAGTGAGCAGTAAATACAGTGCAGCATCCTCTATTCTTCTTGGGTCACTTTCTGTTGCCTTCTCAGATGTTGTAAGTGCAGACTGAATATTTCCACTCTCAAATTATCTTTGGCCTGTCCTTTATACTGATGATCAGTGATAGTAAGCTGTATTCCATTTATCTCTGACTTTACTCTTTTAGCATTCATTGAAGTGACAATATGCTACAGTCATTCCATGTTTCCTTTTGAATAATCATATTCCAAGCTAGTGAATTCTTAACCTGCTATTGCTATGGCACCAAATGTACTTTATGAATGTGAGAAATTGGTTGCCTTCTATATTGGGTTCTGTATTCTATTATGTATAGTCCAAGTGGAACTGTGATATGCCTTGTTGGTACATTATATTCCCTTTTTTTTGGCATACTTTATTTTTCACAGAGTAAACGGCACAGTGCAATATAGTTATGTCACAACTCAATTTGATTTAACAGATTAATGAAGGCATGATAACAGCTTTAATAAGTGGTCTTGTATTAAAAGAAATTAAAAAATGCATGGGCACGTGGAAAGCACCTACAAAAGGAACAGATACCCCTCAAACGATCTCTGAGTCACAACATGTTAATATTTTATGTAAAGAAAGAATTATTCGTTATTCTTTTCAGCATGCTTCTTTTAAATCCCTGCGATACTGAATACACCGATCAACAGTTTTGGAATCCATTACTGCTGCGTATTAAAAAATGTTGTCTTCTCTTGATTCCATTTTGTTTTTACACAGACCTTATCTTCTTTCATCATGCAGCTTACAATGCATCCTTCAAGATGTTGAAGAATCCAATCATATATTTTTTATAAAGTTAAAAGTTTAGGCATGGCCACATGGGGGCATCCAAGTAAATCAATTTAAAGCACGACTAAGGAATAAATGGGCACTATCCTCAAAAGTCAAAACTATAAATACGATAGAAGCTCCAATTTGATACCCATTGCTACCAAAGTCCAAAGTTTCCTTTGATTGTTAGGTTGAACTACATTAGCCAGTTTTGGAATTAGCTTGTATTGTTTGTTAGATTTAATATCCTTACACCAGTTACGATATACAATATTTTCACTTCTAGGTTTTAAGGCTTTTGTTCTAACTAGCTTTTGAAAGAAAAAGGGGAATAATAATTCACCCTTTCTGGCAACCGAACACTGCTCTTCAAACCAATCAATCAAGTGCGGGTCTGTCTAGCCAAAAATTTGGATGCATCTGGACAAGTGTGCTAGGGTGATTAAATTTTATAGTCTAAATTTATCTTTTTATGTAAAATACCATCATACCGTTTTCATTGCACGCTGGGACTGGAGAATAAGAAGTTTGCAAGCATATTGCTTCGGGATTTGTCTCATGGAACATGTGGAAATTCTGTAGGTAGTTGATTCCATGGTTGTGGAGAGAGCCCGTGGAGAATCACAAAGTACATCTGGATCTCTGCAGTCGCTCTGTTGGGGATCTTCTGCCTTTGGAGGAATTGTGAGTGCTTACTTCAGCGGTTCACTTGTGGATACTTACGGAGTAAGGTTTGTCCAATAGTACCACATATGCTGACTCAAACCCTACTATTTTGTAGTTCAGTTTACTGATGAAACTATTCCTGTAAACGCAGATTTGTCTTTGGTGTTACAGCGTTTTTACCCCTGATGACATCTGCTGTTGCAGTTCTTGTAAATGAGCATCGCATGCCTTCCGGAGAACGTACTATCTTACTCTCTGGTTCAGGATTCATTGAGAGCTCTAAGCAGCACGTCAGGAAGCTTTGGTCTTCAGTAAAACAACCTAACATTTTCTTGCCGACCTTGTTTATATTCCTTTGGCAAGCAACACCGCAATCAGATTCTGCTATGTTTTTCTTCATGTATGTATGAAAGAAACCTTTTACGGTATTAATCTGTGATGGATCTATCTATCCTGTTTATGGCTTATTCTGTTACTGTTACTCTTTACTTTTGCATTGGAGTTAGTTACTTGTATGTTGTAATCCAATAACTATAGAATTCATGGACTAGAAGAAAGGTCTTAGTTCATGCAGATTGTTGCATGCTTCCTCTAGTTTGTTGTTACTTGGGAGTGATTAACACTATACACAAAAGCGAGAAAAGTTATCTAGCTTCGCAAACTACAAAGTATTGATATTGGTTCATTTGGGTCACTATTTTATTCATGCCAATAAAGTTTCCTTTTATTATGTTTGGTCCCTTGTTCACTAGTTATGTATTAGCAGTTCAGATTCACCCCTTTTCTGTTTGGAGTCCTTTTATAAGTTATACCCTATATAAACACTTTAGCACATATTTAAGGATGGACTGTTGTCACAACCCTGCATTCCGTTCTTTTTCAGTTTTTTGGAACCTCACTTCTGTTCTGCATCTATGGTCTTTTACCTGTTGGGGGTTTCCATCCTAACTCTTCCTCTTGTCTGATTGATCGTGTTCTTTATTCATTTTTTTCTCAAATTGGTTTTATCCGTGTTGTTTTTTAAAATTACCAAACTTTTATGCCCTCGTATAATTTATTTCAGCACAAACAAGCTTGGATTCACTCCAGAGTTTCTAGGGCGTGTGAAGCTCGTTACCTCTATCGCATCCCTGCTCGGTGTTGGGATCTACAACTATTTTCTGAAGGAAATTCCTTTAAGAAAAATCTTTCTTGTGACAACCATCATAGGTTCAGCTCTTGGGATGACGCAGGTGCTCTTTATATTATTTATTTGATTGTGGCCTGCAATATTTTTCCATCCTTCACACTGGATTGTATATATTTACTATTTAGGTGCTCCTCGTAACCGGGCTTAATCGACAATTTGGGATAAGTGATGAGTGGTTCTCTATTGGTGATTCATTAATCATCACAGTCCTTGGTCAGGTATGTAACATTACTGCAATGCTTAATAATAGTGAAGTATTTACATAATTGGGGTGCATGTAAATGCATATTGATCACATAAAAGCATTCAACCAATCATGTACTTTTTTTTTCCTGACATAGTGACACTGCAACCTAGTATTTTTATATGCCCATAACCGAGGCTGAAAGACAAGTCTAGGATCAGCAGATCTGGCTTGTGAACATCGAGTTCCTATTCTTAGGAATACATTGACCTGTCACCTGTTTTTGAGAAGCATTCTCAACATCTCGTGTAAAATCAGAGCATTATTTATGTTTTGATCATATCTAATTCTAGCTTAAACTTGTGCTTTGGCCTTTGAGTCCTGCCTTCAATTGCTTCCTTGAATGCAAAGCTTATGTTGCCTAAACTTTTATGTAGGCTTCATTTATGCCGGTCTTGGTTTTAGCTGCAAAATTATGCCCTCCAGGAATGGAAGCCACTTTATTTGCAACTTTGATGTCCATCTCTAATGCTGGGAGTGTCACTGGTGGTCTGGTTGGTGCTGGTCTAACTCGGATTTTTGGGGTCACTAGGGACACCTTTGGAAATCTACCTCTCTTGATTGTCGTCTGCAACCTTAGTTCGCTGCTACCCTTACCTCTTTTAGGTCTTCTGCCTGAGGAATCAGGTGGCCCAGGTAATGGAGAAACAAAACACAACTGACTTACTGAGGGTTTTTATCTCCATGTGCTCCGGCTCTCAAGTATTGCATACCACTGTGCCCAGCTCCAACTCAGATATGACCCATCCAGTTGGAGCTCAAAAAACCAGTACTCCAGTAGGAAAATCTGAAAGTCACGCTGGATATAATCAGTCAGCCACTGCTTTCCTCGGTAAGGTTAATCTACTGTGGCTATTTACCTCTGTGATGGAAGTGGTCCATGATACTGAAAATGATCTCTGATGCCACGATGCACAGGTACTCTCTCCTTTTTATAGTTTGTAAGTTACCTTGTATACTGAGACAAGGTACTTTTTGTTTTTTATCAACACTCTCTGTCACCTAATGCAGCCCCGCAAAAATTAGACTAGGGGTTGAAGATTAGTAGTTGGATTCCCTTACAAAATTGAATGTACTGTGGAAAAGGAAAAGGGAATATTTATACTTTAGTTTATGGAAACCTGAAGTATTGGCATGTAAAGAATAAATACTTGCGCACAGTTGAACTTGTGATACAAAGTGGAATCATAGGCAGAGGCATATCCGGAAAACTACAGGCACTACAGAAATACAACGTTCCCTAACAACTGACTGAACTTTTGCAGTGCCAATAGACAGTACGGGTATGAATGACAGTTGATGGTAGTACGTGTATTATATACCCTCCCTTTTGCTATCTGTTTCAAGGTTAGCTTGGAATACGATTTCAAATTATTGGCAAGTTCAGTCAGAGTTCAGTAACAAGGTATCATTGTAATCAGTTCAATTTAGAAGACTACTTGATGAAAAAAAAATACAGGAACATGGTACCTTTTGTTTTCCTCCTTTTGACTTGAGAGGGTGTGCTCCTACTCCTACAGTTGATATGTATGTCCAGTGAAATAGGATCAGTTACACTATATCATGATTCATGAGTACACTTCTTTGTTGTTTCTCTTTAAAGAATGCAACTGTTGTTCGCTAGTCCATTGCTTAGTTTTTCAATGAACCAGTTCAAATTCGAAACCGGTAGGAATACATGGTAAATGAGAGCAGCATAAATGACCATATACTACGAATATTCTGCCTGGGTTGGTCTCGTAGTCTGAGACGTCAGAATGTAAACAATGCCACTTGGTTAGAGTAGACATCTAGAGCAATGCATTCAGGTTTCAGTCAACATCATCTCCACATCATGTTATTGCATCAGTGCATCACATCAGTTTTATCTCGTGGATTTTCTATTCACAACTGGGTCCATGTAGGCTTATGCATCGTGTCAGCATTCCAGCGTTTGTTCCCATAGTTTAAGTGCTCGTCTACTCAGCACGGTTGAATTATTCTGCCACATGAAGGATCGTGAGTCCTGACTCCTGACGGACCCCTACCTCCATTGCATTTGTGGGGTCAACTCTGAACTGCATCGTTGTTTCATTTTTCCATCTCCTGACAAAAAGGCTGGAGATTGTGTTCCGATCCGATATCTGGCATCAGATCCAGTCTCTCTGGCCATCACCTGTTTATGCTCTTTTTTTCCTTTTTCTGTGAAACCATTTTTTCTAGATCATCTTGATATGCTTCATATGATTGAATGGAGTTTAAACTACCATCATGGCATAAACAAAACTATGAAATTTGATACACAATGTAGTGGTGTAGGTGGTACTCTTGTTTGTATGGATGCCGCCATGCAAGTCCTGACAGCGACAAGTGGTGAGTCAAGCTGTTCCATTTTTTCTGTTATGCATTTCCTTTTAGCTTCTGGATATGATTGTTATTACCTCTTCCGTAAAGCATTTTAATCATATGTGAGCAAAGTTTTGCCACGGCACCCGGTGATTCACTTGCAACCACAAGTGGCTAGTAATAGGCAGCTTGCAAGAAACTGTAATTTACTTGCGTTTGATCAGGCCAACAGGTTCATGACTTTGGCGTGATTTTTATTTGCTCCAGTTGCCTGGGCACACTTAGAGCACTTCAAATTTTCTCGAGAGTTCATTCAAATTCTGCAGAGAATTGGAGACAAGCCACCCATTTGCTAAATAAGTATCAGCAATAGACAACAGAAACTTACGAATTCAGATCAGGGTTGCAGTTTGTGTTCATTAATTCAGTCCCAGCTGGATGATATATCATATATGCAAAAAAAAAACAAAAAAAAACAAAAACTTTTGGCCTTTCGTGGGCTGGCTGCTCTCTAGCATGCGGGGCCCAGGTTGCGGTGGGCACCACCGGGTGTGACGTGTACGGCCCTGCGTGGACGAGGACTGTGCTAATGGGTAACACGTCACGTCGTAACGTGTGCGCTTCCTTATCCTACCGATCCCTATCCCCTCTAGGCATCCCTTTGTTTGTTCTATTTTTTTTTCCCTTCAGCTTGTACAATTCTTTTATTAATAAGTTTCAACTCGACGAGATCTTGAGGTTGCATGTTGGATGGAAATAAATGTGATAATCGAAAGAAGAAAATTGAATTTTGTTTTGGAACTAGCATGTGTTCCCTGACTTAAGCACTATTTATTGGTCATACATCTTGTTTTAAGGCTTGCTTGGAGCGTGGAATTTTTTTTAACCCATTTATGTGTTTTCTGTAAAATTAAACTTATTCGTACGAAAAATTGACTCCTGTGAAATTTCCGTGTGATTATTGTGTTTCAAACAGACCTAAATGACTTTTTAGTTTGACTTGTTGGCAATATATCTCGTCTTGAATGACTATTTTTGTATAATTTTTTCTTTGCGGATCTATTTTTATCTAATTAAACAACCATTCGAATCGATAATTAGCGAAATGGTAGGTAACCCGATATTAGAGTCAAATACACCTAAGCAAGGTAGATGAACCTTATTATCACCTTATTCCTATAACAGTTTGTAGCAACATAAAAAAAAAAAAGCTCCCGTCGTGACTCGTGAGGCAATCGTGATGGCTCAGTATTCAAAGATAACAAGGGTGTGTTTAGTTTGGGAAAGATTCTCCGAAAAAGCACTGTAGATGCGAAAAAACATTATAGATGAATAGTGTTATGTGAGTGGGAAGGGTGGGATGAATAGGGAAAAGTTGGATGAATAGTGTTTTTTTTAGAACTTTTTCCTATCTAAACGCAGCCTAAGTATGACGAGGTAACATTTAAGGTTTCTTGTGGTGAAACCAGCCCACCAGGGTTCGAGTCCTTGATTTGGCACTGGTGCTCGTATTTTTCTGAATTTATTCTAGGATTTAACCGGCGCTATTCTTTCAGTGGTAGGCGACGTGACCGTCGATAGCGAGGCGCCTATGGTGACTTCGTCAATTTGGAGGATTTGCCGGCCCAGTCTTTCGGAGGTGCTCATAGGGGTAGAGTTGCATGCGTATGTTTGTAGGGACAAGTGTGCGTGCGTGTATGTGAGTGTCTGCGTCTGTACTGTGGAATTTGCAAAAAAAACATTTTAATTCCCTAGCTGTAATTCTAATCCTAATCCAAGCATTATCTTGACTCGATAAATCATAATCCTAATCCACGGATTTTCCACTATTTATTCTCCTTTTCAAAAAAAAAGAAATCCAATAGCCCAAATTAAAACAACGGGACAGCGCCCCCCCTTTGGTCACCACCTCTTCCGTTCCGTTCCGTTTCTCCTTCCCCTCCACCCTCCTCGCCTCCCCCCTCCCACGATTCCCCCAGCGCAGAGCTCCTCCACGCCCTCACCGACCGCTCGCGCGGATTCCGAGGCGCCTCCCCGATCCGTCCTCCCCCCACCGCGTCCCTAGGGCTAGGGCTCCGCGCCCTCTTCCTCGTCCTTGCTCTCTCCGCGGCCCCGCTTCGCCTCGCCTCGCCATGAGGGTCCACCCGGCACCGAGGAAGCGCACCATCGCCGTGCAGCGCTGCGGCGCGGCGGCGGCGGCGGCGGCAGCGGGCGCGCTCGGGGGGAAGAAGCTGCGGCGCCTGCCGCACATCTTCGCCAAGGTGCTGGAGCTGCCGTTCGCGGCGGACGCCGACGTCTCCGTCGAGGAGGACGCGGCCGCGCTGCGTTTCGTCGCCGCCGCCGTCGACGGGTTCTCCTCCCCGCTGGCGCCCGTGCGCACGCCGTCGAGATCCACCCCGGGGTCACCAAGGTCGTCGTCCGGGGCCTCTCCTCCGCCGGAGGTGCCGACCACGGCGACGACGACGAAGACGGGGCCGCGGCGTTTGAGCTCGACCGGTGGCGCTTCCGCCTCCCGCCCTGCACCCGCCCCGCTATGGCCACCGCCACCTACGCCGAGGGCGAGCTCGTTGTCACCGTCCCCAAGGGCGCCGGACCCGATGACGGCGACGGCGATGGGGCCACCGTCCTTGGAGGCGCGGAGCGCGTCCTTGTGCTTGTATAGTATATTTATTTATGCCATGACTCTACTGTTTTGATGATTCGCCTGTTTCTACTACTAATATCAATATTTATATCATGCGAGATGATGATGGTGATAATACGATAATAACAGAGCAGTAAGAGTATGAACGAATCACCGTTTCCTGTGAATTCTCTGATTTGCTCATGCAACCTTTGCGGGTCCTTGTTCAGTTCTTGCAAAGCATTTGTGATATATGACTCAATTTTGGGTTGGATCCTTGTTCAGTTCTTGCAAAGCATTCGTGATATATGACTCCATTTTTGGGTTGGTTGGGGGTGGCAAAGGTTCAGAATGATTAGCATTCGGGCATTTGTTGCAGTTTGATTAGCTCAGTGAAATCAAAGCACCAAATGATTTGGGCTAGGAGGATCTAGTAATCGGGTCTGGTCAGGAATTGGAAAGTTGCTTGAAGAGATATTTTCATGTGAGATGAAGAGCTCACCTTGTAGCTTAGTGATTTTTGTAGTAAGTTAGCAGCTCTGGAGTCTGCAAGACTGGGTTGACCTTGACCCTATAATTCACATGATGCTGGAGTGTTTTGAGTGTATTATCAATGTCATGGCATCTGATATGTATAGGTGGTTTAATATCTTGTTGTAGGTGTTATGCTATTTGACTAGTTCAGTTATGTATGTGCATCTTGTGCAGAACTGATAGAAATGATTCTGTTGCAATTCAGAGGTTAATATGTCGTGGTTTGACGTAATCTAGTTTTGTTTTTCTTATCAGTTTGTTTATAACTTAATCTTTGGGTGTATTTTGAACCCCTAGAAGTTTCAGATTGGTGGTGCCTGTCAATCAATCGTCAATCCATTCAAAGGAGATATCTATTTTGTTTTGCATGCATCATAACAGAAATTCATTATGTGTCCTCTAAAATGTGTAATAATTGCATCCTCGGAGCAATAGAGCGTATCCAATCAACTACCGAGCAGCATAGGCCTAGATTTCCTTGTCAACTTTATCATAGTTTTGTTCCGATGTCTTCACTCCCTTTTATCACATCTTCTGCTTTCAGAAGATGCTCGGCTTGCTTGTCAACTAGCTTACATCTACTTGAGTCTTAACCCCACTTGAATTCCTTTCATTTTTAGTGGTTGGATGATTTGCATTATTCGATGTTCTTGTAAAATTGCTGGAGTTTCTAGTGCAACAAGTATATTTAACCACTTAGAGAAACAATTTCTTGAGTTTCTTTTTGTGTTCTTTTTCTCCATGGACTCTTGTTGTTTTGGGTGAGTTTGTAAGCTGTTGCCGTTATTTTTCCCTGCATTTTTTCACCCAACTGTTCATACTGTTACTGTTTTCTTTTTTGCCATGCTATTTTACCTTGTGCAGCATCTGAACTTCTGAAGGATTTGCAAATATTTCACTCTTATTTCTGTAGAGATTTGGAAAATCCACTCTTATGTCAACTTAAGAGTGGAGGGGAACGAACGTTTCAGAGAACTATGATGGCGCAAAACTGAGATGTTTTTTCAGTTGCGTTGTGAGACCGCAAGGCAACAGAAACATGTCATTTCCTGGGACGACAAAGATGGGGTTTTCCTTTACTTACCGGTCGTCGTAGACTCTAAACAGAATCTCGAATTTACCTGGACGATAATGCTTGATTTTAAAGGGATTAAAGCCCAATCGCCTCAAATCCGCCTGGAAGAACAATTTTTTTTTCTCTCTTTTCTTTACCTGGGACTTGACGTAATAATTTTGTAAAGACCGAAAATGATGGCTTCAGGTTGTGGCGTCGCTTTCGAGTTTGTATAACACTGAACTTCGGTGATCCCAAGAAGCATGTGTGTTGGGGGAATGAGGTGCTAAAGTAATCCTTGCCGTTCCATTGCTACAAACAAAATCTTATCAATCAATAAAGTCTACAAATATTTTGGACCATAAATATGCTTATGCCCCCCAAGTCCAAAAAGAAAAAAAAAATCAGACATGCCAACCAAGGGGCTAACTCGTATTGAAGAGTGCCCATGTGTACCATCAGGTGATTCAGGTCAAGATGACCATCAACGGCAAAGCATTCCTCACATCGCCCTTGATAAATTTGGTAGATCATATATAACTATGCTATCAACAAAGAAATTCGTATTGATGTCTAGACAAAAGGGTATTAACTCATGGCAAAAGGGTAAAAAAACAGCAAAAAGAAAAGAAAATGATATCAGCAAAAGAAGAGCCATGCGAAGGGCAGGCAGGAACATGGATGCATGATGCATCTGCTAGCCTGCCTGCTCGTGGCACTACACTGGTACCAAACTGGACAGGCATGGCCATGTGACCGCCACACCCCACTCATTATCATCTAGTATATACATGTAGACCATACTCCAGCTGACTACAACAGTTGAACAAAAGACAAACAAACAATAAGCATGCTCACCAAACTCAAAGCCACAAGACCATAACGCTCACACAGCAACAAACACAGCAAAAGAAAACTAAAAACGACTTTAATTAAGTCCACGGTACATAAGGATTACATGCTCACCTTTTTTTTTGTTTTTTCTAGTTCCAAATAGAATATTGAATTACATAAGGCGACGACAAGTGTCTCACTGGTACCATACATAATTTACATCCAGGCTCCTTAGTAGTAGTAAAAAGTAGTGGTCTAGGATGAGACGATTGCTAATACAACACATCTAATAGTAGTTGTAAGAACATATAAGCTGAGATACCAATCTACCGTTGTAGTCAGTCACTACAAAATAGGGCCATTGGCGATTGAGTCGTTGGCATCATTAGTTGTTGTCATGTCATTCATCAGCGACTTTTTTTTCCTGACTGAACCTACGGTAGTAAGCCTGGTGGAAGGCAGGAGCCATTCCATGTTGGTAAAGCTGCCATAGCATTTCCATACCCAGCATAGGGGCAGGGTAGCTCATGGGTGGGGGTGCATATGGCATGGCAATGCCAACATTGACACTCGCTACTTCCTGGCTGGGTAAACATATGGCTCCCTAATAGCCGGTGGGCTCCGGTTGCAGTAGAGGCCATGCCCAGCGGGCCTGTCATAAGGGTAAGGGGAGGCAGTGGCATATGACACGTGGGAAGAGGGGAGGCGGTGGCGATGCATGGGAAGGGGAGCGTGGCGTATGATGCATGGATGGGGAGGCTGTGGCATATGAAGGTGTGGGAAGGGGAAGTGTGGCATATGACGTGTGGGACGGAGAGCGGGCAAATGTGGTGGGAGCTGGGAAAGAGGACACGGACACATTGTTAGTTAGACGACCTGCCTTTGGCAGGAGGCATTGGACCTCCAGTGCTTGCACGTATACGCTTGTTGCAGGGCCACTGCGCCGCCACTAGAAGCACTTGATGCCTCCTTTTTCTTCTCGGTCTTGGCCTCTCCACTCTTCAAGCTGCTTCCGGAGATCCTCCAGTGGAAATTCAGCTTCCAGTTTCCGATCCTCAACACACTTTATAACAGCTCTCAGCGCAGACTGCTCTTATCTTGTTCACATTGCTCTGCATGACAAATAACATCACTACATCAGACCCCATTGGGTTTCATATAAAAAAAAAAAGAGGCACAATAGAATACAGTTAACAGGTAAGGTAGATAAGAACTGAAAGTAGAGACAAACATGTGAAGGATGGATAGCACTATGCATGTTCTAGTACTGCTAACAATTTACAAAAAAAAATATGTTTATCAAGACATTACCTTGATTGGCCACTTGCTAATGCTCGAATTATATATCTGAAGAAGCAGAGACGATGTCTTCTTGGAGTCTTCCAGGTAGGACTTCAAAAGAGGAACTGGAGGAACTTTCTCCTGTAAGACCGCCTCATAAGCAAATTCACGGCATCAAGCTGCTGCCTCACTTAGCAATCAGTTTCCTCAATGATATCTGCGAAAGAAAGTAATGACAAGTCTAGTATCAACAAGACAATGAATGATTATATGTCATCGTGAAAAACACACCAAATCTTAACCATAGCAAAACAAAATAGTCCATACATAAGCCTCCTGTACGCAAAACTGCGAAAACGGCCAGGAAGTAAAACCAAATTGCCAAGAATTTGGCAGAAAACCAAATAATTGTATGAAAGATGAAAATTATTAGGTGGTGTTGGAGCATGACAAATTAATAGTAAGTAGTAGTATGTATTAGAAATTGGAAGAGTAAAGAGTCTGTGCGGCAGCACTGGAACCTGAGAGTCCAGAAACTTGATGGTAACGACAACTGAAACACAGAATTGCCTTTTACTCTAAGGCAACTGTACTGTAGGCACAAGAATCTGACGACATCTAAAGGCTTAAAGCAATGGGCCCCCAAGACAAAGCGCCACTAGGGTGCTGTTTAGAAATTTTTCCCTCAAAAACCACTAATTCATGACTTTTCCCTATTCCCATCCTTCCACTCACAGAATACTATTCATCTACGGGGATGTTTTTTTGATCTACAGTTATTTCGGGGAATCTTTCCCAATCTAAAACACACCCTAAGAATGCATGCCATCAGGAACAGAAGACAGTTATCCTGAGCACTTGGATAATACTAGACAACCTTTTCTAGGCACATGCTATACAGAGACCACCCAGCCCAGCCCAGGGAAAGGCACGCCTTGCTCTAAAAAGACATACTCCAATCTAAATCATAGTATTACTAGCCATACCCTTGCACAGCAGATAATAGCAGCGCAGCAGCACTCCTTAGGCGAAAATAAAGAGGAAGAAACTTTTTATCTTCATTTTTCCTGGGTGATTTTTTTTTTACCTTCCTTCAAAAGCCTATTGAAATGCGGGTGCTCCGCTGAATTATGATCTACAATTACTGGTGCCAACCACTTAATCCTATTGATGAGAGATTAATGCTAGATCTAAAGCCAATTCTATACACTGCACACTTGGTTATCCGAATCAACATCTAAACCCTAAATTTCCACCATTTCAGCACTTGCTCGGCATGGACGAATACAGAAAAAAAAAAAAGTAGCCGAAATAATTGTGAACAAACACACACAGCAAAGAATAATTGTGAGTACTAGGGTGTAGCAGCAGCAAGCTGAGACACAAGCTAGTATATACCAGCCATTATCTTCCTCGAGGCCAAGGGTGAGCGCGAGGCGCGGCATCTGTCGGCGCCAGGAGGAAGCTAACACAATCCTGCGATACAGCGGCCTTCCTCCCTCTCAGCGACGGCGAACGTGGCCACGTGCTGCAGGAAGGCGTGCGCATCAGGCGGTTTAAGCCGCCTCCACCCCGCCCTTCGTCTCCGCGGCCTCCTTCCACTCCCTCGCCATCCACGCGCGCGCTCCGCGCGCCGCCCGCGGCACGAGCGGGCGCGCGAGCCGATCTCCGGGTCCGGGTCGGCGAGCGCCGGCCACGCCGCCTCGAGAAAGCACGCAACGCCCAGGCGAGCGTCGGCCGGGTTCCTGACCTCGCGGCGGTCGACGGAACACGTCGGCGACGCGTCCATGACGAACCCGCCGATCCACGCAGAGCTTGAGGCCTCCGCGCATCTCGGCCGCAGCGCGTCCGCCTCCTTGCGTCGCCCACACGAAGCCAGGAACGCCGCGAGGTCCATCCGCAAGCACAGCGCCCGCAAGCCATCGCGAGCCCGGCCTCGCAGCGTCGGGGCAGCGGAGTTGCGGCTGCGGCTGCGTCGCCTCCCTTGCGGAGGTGGAGAGGAGTCGAGTGCCGATAGCGCGCGCGACGGAGGAGTCGATGGAGGCCTCCCTGCGGTGGAGCGCGTCGAGCGCGCGGTGGGTGCGGGCGTCGAAGGCGCGGCGGCGACGCGGAGCGCGTCGGAGCGCGCCGCCAGGCCCGCGCCGAGCGTGCGAAGTGTCGGACAAGCTGCTGTAGAGGCGCGGCAGTGCGAGCAGCTCTGCTGCCGCTCCAGCCCGCGAACCCCGCGCTCACCATGTCCCCAGTCACCGCCCCCTCCGCCGCCCGCGCCGTCGGCGAGGCCATCCCCGCCGCCACTGGACCGAGACAAACCCTAGCCGACTTCCCCTCCTCGATCGGCGAAACCCTAGCGGAAAATTCCCCACCTCGCGATTTGCCCCGAGGAGGCGAGAGGAATGAAAGGGGAGAGCGAGGTTGCGGGTGGGAATATAAGAGCGAGAGGGGTGTGCGGGTGGGTTGGTGGTGGTGGGATGGGAGCTGGGCGGGCCAAACGCGCGCGACGCGTGGCGGTCGCGGCACTGTAAAGTGGCGGTCGCCGGGGAGGAGGAAAGCCTAGCCGACGCGGGGAGGTGAAGGCGCGCGCCGCCGTGGGGTGGGGCAGGGAGGTAGTGGGGCCCGGGTTGTCAGTGGCTGGAAGTGGACAGGGGCGGCGTGAGAGGTTGGCTGGGGAGGGAAGAAGCTGGCGGCGTGGGCGTGGCGGGGCGGGCAGCGGTGGGAGGCGGGAACAGGAGGGGGTGCGACGACGATGGCGTGGCCCCGGTTGGCGGGCAATGAGTAGTGCCACCGCCGTGAGCAGTGTTCGAGGACATGGGGGTGCTGAACTGCTGACGGCGTGCTGGCCATCGCCGGCCTATACTACCACTTTGGCCTGTACTCTATGAGTGGATCGAGCACGTACAATGGTAAATCTTTAAAAAAAAAACAAACTACGCGGGATGGAAATGTGAATGACGATGAATAGACCGTGTAACAACGTAGCCCCCCAAAATCTTGACGATGAATAGACCGTGTACAACGTAGCCCCCCAAAATACTTATCATTCTGTATATCCTTT
>JACEFO010001741.1:600000-833885 GCA_015342445.1 Digitaria exilis
GCATGCCCGTGCGTTGCTACGGGTATTCACCAAATGATTTTTAATTATAGACGAAAATGATTTTTAATTTTACTTTGATTAGATATTGATTATATTGTGTAAGAGCTTTTTACAACTCTTTCATGATTAATGCTTTTTTTTATCATCATCACGCAACATGAGGCTCTTTACAACTCTTACATGATTAATGCTTTTTTTTTATCATCATCGCGCAATAACATGCATATGAGCCTTTTGTTTATGGTCCGTCGATTAGCACGCACTGTCTCCTGTTTTCTATCCGCCATTCAAGAATGAGGCTTGAATGATTCAAGTGTTGTGCACATGAACGTGCAGGAGTATGTATGTACTTTGGGCATGGACTGAGGGCCGGTCAAGCCTAGCAGAGCGACAGACACCAAGGCACCAGCGACACGCCTGATGGTGTGGTGTGGGGGCCAAGCGCCAGCACATCTTTGGGTGCTCCAAGGGGACATATGAAAAATATTTTCTTCCTATCGTCCGTCTGTCTCAAGTCTCACTCATCCGGTCAAACCTTATCCTCTCCCTCAGACCTCACTGTATTTCCCCAGCTCTACTAACTCTCTCACCTCCATGGCTCCATCTCTACGCCAGCATGGAAGCAAGGGATGCCCTGCGCGCGTGGCTTCATCGACCAACCTCACCACTGATTTGACCCCAACGTCGGCACCTACTCCTATTTTGCACGAACTGCTGATTTGCTCTTCTCTGCGAGAAAACCAGGTCCTCCCATAGTCCCATCCCAGACCCCGCGCCCTGCTACTGTGCGCATGCAATTCGATGGCAGCGTGAGGATATGGGTTGCTCTAACTTCAAATCTAGGTAGATTCCTCCTAGAGCTTTGTTCCTCGACCTTGTTCTTTTCTTTTTCATGGTTTTGGTTTTCGTCTAGCATGAGACCCTGCGCAAGGGGAGGAAAAGGTCAAGAATGAGGACGACGCATGGGCGATGCCAGCGTCCAGCGCTGCAGACCATTGACAACTCAACCTCGAGCGCTTTGTCGTCGTGGCCGCAGTGCCGCACCACAAGGGCAAGTACAACCCTATAGACGGCAGCTGTCTTTTTGGCCAAACAGACATCTTAAACAGACAGCTTCTACAATGAATTGTGTGTTTAGCTAACTGTAGAATATTTAATTCATCATTTGACACATAAATCATGGTGATCTAATGCATACTTGATCCTTGTAGCTATTTTGTTGCATATATGGTGTTATCTTTCTCACCTTTTTTCCCATCCTTTTATTTTCTTTTGTCCACTTCTTTTTTCATTTTTTTTCTTTTTTCTCTAAGGCCATGTTCAGATTCCCAACTTTTCACTATTCATTTCAACTTTTCACTATTCATTCCAACTTTTCACTATTCCTCTCTCACAAAACACGTTTCCCAACGAATGCTACAGTGTTTTTCTTATGCTACAGTGTTTTTTCCTACGATCTAAACACACCCTAAATTCCTTTTTATTCCCCCACCGCCAGCACATCCCCATCCTCGATCTCTCTCGATCTCTCCTGTCCGCTCGTTCTATCCGCTCCCTCGCTGCCTCCGCCAGATGCAGCCCGATCTCGCCCCATCTCCCAGCGGCGCTCGCAGCAGCGGTGGCGCGCGCTCGACGGGGTCCACCTCTCTCTCCTCACTGAGCGCTCGACGGGGTCCATCGCGCAGCAGTGGTGGCGCGCGCACTGGGAAGCTACCTCTCTCTCCTCTCCGCGCTCTCGACGGTCCTCTCTTCGGCGGCCTCGAGCTCGGGAGGTGGATCTCGGGGTCGAGCTTGTGCTGCTGCGCGAGGCGAGGCTAGAACAGCGGGAGCGCCAACGTGAGGTGAGCTGCGGGTGTCGGGCGCGAGGGGGTGGGGGCGCAGGCGAGATTGTGGATTTTGTGGTTGTGGATTTCATGATTTCGTGATCTCAGGTCTTATCTTTGTTATTCGATTCGGCCTTCGTGATGTGGATATGGTTTGTTGGAACTCGATTTGAGTTTTTTTCTTCGATTCGATCTTGTTGGAACTTGATTTGAGTTTTTTTTTCCTTCGATTCGCCCTCCTGGAGCCTCCTCTCGCTCACGGTGGCTGCTGCTCCCTCTGTTCTTGAGTGGCAGCGAGCTCGATTTGGGAGGGGATTCTGGCGCGAACCGAGGGCGGCAAACCCATCCTTCCCGCGCGCGCAAGGGATCCCCGCCGCCGTCGAGTCCCTGCAGCGGCTGCTACAACGAGCGCCGAGTCGT
Source organism: Digitaria exilis (assembly GCA_015342445.1). Classification (NCBI taxonomy): domain Eukaryota; kingdom Viridiplantae; phylum Streptophyta; class Magnoliopsida; order Poales; family Poaceae; genus Digitaria; species Digitaria exilis. The sequence continues at coordinate 602,244 of JACEFO010001741.1, forward strand.
CGTTTGGTCCTTGGAGCACGAGCTCCCATCGTAGACGAACGAGACGCCGACCAGGCCTCGTCGACGCTCGCGCGGGGGGGTCTCTGCAAAAGTTCCTTGCATGGCGACGGCAATCGACGGGCCGTTGTACGTGCCCTTATGCATGAACAGATGGAACTAATAGCACAATCAGCTTTGGTCATTATGTCCATCAGTGCCAAGCTTAATGGCAGGCAAAGACTAAACATGCGTTCCTAGCTAATTGCCGCAAAGGCTGAGGATTTGTTTATCTCTGGAACATTCTTGCTTGCTTGACTAGGTTTCATACATGTAGCTCACTACGGATGAATGTCGGAGACAGAAGGATAGCGCATAGGGGGAAAAGTTAGGTTCCAATTAATGTAAGGAAAAGTTCAAGCATACGACATAAAATGCATGCTCACATTACGTTGTAAGCTGGACTCTCGTTTCACGATGACAGCAACATCAAACTCAAGTGGCCGGCCCCTACCAAGTCTTTTCAGGGCACCACAAAAATGGCTGTGAAGTTTTGCAACTTGAAATATGCTAATTATCATAATTTAATTAGGACAGAATGAAGAACTGCAGCCATTAAAATTCACTGGTCGTTTTTTTTCTAGAATGTAGATATCGGACAATGATGGAAATAAAATACGGTATGGCAGCACTCCACATATTTTTCTCCTTAAATTAATATAGAAAAGATTAAGGTGCGTGCGCAATCATTTAATTAATTTGGACGATTAAGACGCAACGAATAATTGCAAGTAGGTAGTATCCGTATGCAGTACTTGAGCTACCGTTACCCCCCCAATAACTTATTCATGATATATGATATCTGGGATTCTTAGCAACTTGTTCTAGATTGCCGAGGGCCTGTTCAAAATGCAATAATTTCATATGAAACATACAAACTCCATCAGAAATATAGAAGTGTCTTAATAATACTACACATAATTTAATGAACAAATGCAACCCCTGGCGGAGTTCATAATTTAGGAACTGCAAAGTCATCAGAATTTGCCGCTCTTTTAATCATTAGATATATGACAGAGATTGGACAGTGGCGAAAAGTACAGTGCAGCTGCAAGTTGCACTACTCTCACGTATTGTTTCTTCAAATTTAATAATAAAAAGATTAAGGCGCATGCGCAATCATTTACTTGACTTGTGTACGACTAATACGACTACAAATAATTGCAAGGATTGGAGTTAGTAGCCGTATGCAATACGTGAGCTACCGTTGCCACAATAATGATTTTCCCCTTCGATCTTTTCATCAATCAATGTTTCGATCGATCTCCACTCCATTTATGTGTTTAGTTTATCTACACTACCTATCTGTCACGGATCTCCTTCACATGCCACTGAGTTGGACTGGCATTATGGGATATTAAGAGAGTACACCCAACTTTCGGCTGTAGTAGAAAGGGACAGAGAATCTAATGTTGTACACACACCAATCAACCGACCAATCAATCAATCTCAATTGCCCTTTAATTATTAGATCCTATATTTAATTAAAAAATGGGCAGATTTATATATGACATTTAATTAGTGATGCCATCGATAAAGAAAAGAAAAAGGTACATAGATTCAGGTAGCTTATACCAGATATGGAGCTTACACAATCAGATATGTAGGTGTGTACTATATAGGTATACACAAATTACATTTACAAATTCAGTTACATCACAGAGCATGTGCAAATATTGTGTGAGACATATAAACTGAGTATGATTTGTTGAAAAGAAATACTTCTTCTTCATCATATGGATCAATTCACCTCGCAATTGAGTATAATTCCTTGCATCAGAGTATCTCGAATTCCAAAAACAGGTTCCATTCCAAATAATGATCATGATCTCACCTGTATTCTTTAGAACAATCTAACCAAAACACAATAAGGCCACTAAGAAACCTCCGAATAGTAGGTGAAGAAAGAAAAAATAGCTGGGGAAGCTAGCTAGCCACCATGCATCAACAATGCAAGCCGCTGATGAACTACTGAAGAAGGAATTGTGAATTGAAAATAAGAGCTAGCTGTTAATTTCACCTTGAGTTCTTGAATTGTCCGTGTAGTGCTCAGACTGATGCTCCTCTGACATCATGAAGCTAGAAAACACCATGAAGAAGCACGAAAGAATCATCTGTTGCGAGAAAATTGTGAATTACTCTTTCACACCAACGAAGTTTTCTGCTGTGCATCCACGAGCAGATGAAACTGCACAGCATGATCCGATCATTAGCAGATTCGGCCATCATTGCTATGCATGGCCAGCAAGCTAACATGCTCAGATCATGCTGGCAGCTTCAGCTCCTAGAAGATGCACCACACCAATTCTAGAGAGAGAGAGAGAGAGAGAGAGGCGAAGAAGTATGCGAGGAGGGTGAAGGCTGGGAAGAAGGTAGCATATATAGCAGTAGCACCAAATCATGTGATTGGGTGATCTTTGATATTTGGTGGTTATGTAGAAGGAAAGACCAGATTGCTTATAGTTTAATTAGCTCTAGCTAGATTGATGTAACAACTAACTAATGTGTTGGTCCCAACGGCAACATATACATATATACACTATGTCACTCTCAACCCTCCCTCACTAACCACCATACCTTTCTGTTAGCCTTTGTGAAAAATTCTTTAACCTGCTGCACATGATAATTAATCTATGAGGTTTGTTACGGTGCTTGAAAGGAACCAAAAGGAACCACCCGTTACTTACCAAAGAGTGATTTATTTTTAAAAGGGTAATTTAGTCTTTTACTCCCTCCGTATGAATCAAATCATATCGGCAACTAGCGCCGGCGCCTCCGCCGGGAATGAGATCGGCGACCAGTTTCATCAAGAAGATCCTCGGGGTCAGGGAGGAGATCGGGCAGTTGCGGACTGCCTGCACCGCTTCTGCTCCTGTCTCGGGATGGGCAGCCAGGAGCTGTGGCGGCGCTGCGCAGCTTGGAGGCCAGGTCCTGAGTGTGGCGATGGCGAGATGACCTGCTGTGCCGGAGGCGGTGTACAGGACCAGCAAGCACCATCCGTGCCGATGGTGCTTCTGATCACTAGCAGCCTGGCGGTTCCAGCGCCAGAGACTGCAAATTGCCCCAGCAAGAGTATCTCCAGGACCAATGCGCGGCGGCTGCTCAGCTAGTATTTGATAACGTTACCTACTGCATCAAAAGGATGACATAGTGAAAATACTAATATATCCTCTTAATTAATTTCGTGAATGGTTCCTGGCCCACCATTTTGGTTCCTCGTAATAGGTTCCTTTTAACTCTTAACCTTTAGATCCAAAATAATAAACGACTGATATTATTTCCAAGCACCGTAAAAATCCTCTAACTAGACACATATATGCATATAAAATACAGTGTTCACATTAGCTAGCTGCCTAGCTCTATGATCCTAGCTACTATATACTATGCACATAGGCATCATAACCTGACTTATGGACATCCTTTTGAGTTCCCCATCAGTTTCCAACCTGCAACTACTTTGATTATGTATATTTTATAATCCCCCCTAAAAAATCCTTTTTAAAAAATTTGTGGCTTGTTGTGGATTGCTAAGCTGGGCATCGTGTACATATGATTTTTTTTTGACAAATTGTACATATGGGTCTTATGAAAGTACTTTGGTAACATAACAAAATTTTACTGCCTTAATTATTTTCATATGACTATGCACATAACAAGGAAAACAAAAAAAAAAGATCACTGCCTTGATTTCATATGACTATGCAAAGGGAGTACTAGTTTTTTTTTCTTTTTTGGCGAAAAGGAAGTAGAGTTAACTAATGAGGCCTCTTAACTAATTAGTCTCAGAGAGAAAATAACGAAAGATCGAGAAGACTGTGTAACTAACCATTCTGTTTTATAGGGTTGGGAGATGTTGCGACATGAGTACATGACTGGGTTACTATTTTACTGGAAGGACATTCATTTCTCTCTTTTTGAATCGTGATTCTAAAGGCAAGAAGAAAGGTAATAAGGTATATTTTTTCAATTCTACCATCGAAAGAAAGTCCTGCGGGTGCAAGTAGGATTCTGGAGAGTGATGGTGCTTTTCCTGCTTCTGTTTCCTTTTTTCAGGCGAAAAGTCGTCAATGGTGGTTTTGGTCACAGGTAACCAGCAGAAAGCGAGATGCACGCTTGCGGATTGAATTCTGTCATCTGTATAATAGCTGGCGTTGATACGTACACACTACACTATAGTATATCATGCATGCTGCAAAAGGTAATGTGGACGCCTTTGTTTGCTGTGCGTATAGCCGTGGCATGCAGTACTGCTGTAGAAAGAGAGAGTGCGTGTACAATACACTCGCGCGCATGTGAGATGTACACGTACATGCATGGCGTGCAAGTCCACAAATCTTGGGTTACAGCAGAGACCATTGGTCCTTGAAAAGTGATGTCCATACCAAGGACTAGGAGGATCTAGCAGAATGAAGTCATCAACAACCAAACGCCTTTTGCTTAATTTTTGACCACGTACTAGTGGGAGAGGTTAATCCACAGTGCGGTTAATTTAATTATTGTTTACTGATCAGACCAGATTAGGTCTCACAATTGTCATGACTCATGACCCATGTGCTTGTCTCAGACTAGGAGTGTTAACATTACTAACATGTGTATGTATATGTAGTATCCATGCATGTTAGATATTTTTCTTGTCCTTTATTTATCTCAATATCACCATGTCTGGACGATTCTGTGCAATTTTTGTGATAGAAGGGCCTGTGCACAAACCAACGATGCACATGCATGATACGCACCTCGATATGATCCAAGTCATTTTTTTCTACCAATCCATCCCCTACATTGGATGCAACTAACCATACCCTGCTAGATCATATAAGATCTGAACATTGATCCTTCTTACAAGCGTGCTAGATATTAAAGATATAACGGCATTGCCAACTCCACATCCACAAAGAGGATGCCACGTTCATCAAAGAGATACCGTCCTTGTTTTTCCAACTTCCAGGCTACAAGAAAGTGATGCCGCCATGCCTTGCCCACAGCTTGAAATTAGGTAAGCTTCAATTCGTTCATGCGCATGTCGGCATGTGCATGGCAACAGTAATAGGCCAACAATACTTGAAAGAAGCAGAGAGTGAGGTGGCCACAGTGCTTATGATCTGAGCATGCATGGTGACCCAGCTACCGCATGGCATGAAACCCTAAGAAACCGCGGCCTGCCACATGACAGCCTTAATTACACAGTTAGCTCAGATTAGCTGGTGGTGATCAGTGAGGGCTTGCTAGGTCTTGCTTGCATGCTGGTGAGAGAGACAGAAAGATATGGGTAGATAGATGATGGCGCTAGGGTGATGTGTGCAATGCGTTATGCGTGTAGCAATGTTAAAGTTCGTTATTTAATTCTGTTCATAAGACAAGTGATATACATACAATACTCCCTCCGTTTCAAATCATATTATAGGTCATTTCACTTTCATACCCAAGTTTGTCCGCGCATCTTATTTAAAAATTTTGTGCAAACACAATAAAATTAGGTCATTCTTCGAAGAATTTTTAATAAAAAGCAAGCCATAACAAAAAAATTGATACTTTGTATAATTGTTTGAATAAACCAAGCGGTCAAAGTTAGGGAAAAAAAGTCGAACGACTTGTAATTTGAAACAAAAGGGGATACGTACTTACATAATTCTGAAAAACACAATTGAATATAGGCAATACTATATACATACGAATGTTTGTTTGTATATAATTCCTTAGAATTGCACTATTTTCCGACAATAATCTCACATTAGATCATGGGGATCCCAGAATCTGACCCTGTCGGTCTGTGTTGGTTCTATGAATTGAAACGTTCGATACAGGATGAATCCATTCAGATTCTTGGAATAGACCACGTCATATAGTTTCTAAAAAAAAAGAAGATCACGTCATACAATTTTTGTCCCGGCTTCAAAATGTGTTACTTTGTAAAATTCGATTCGAATAGTACCAGTGGAGTTACAGGACGCCTCTAATTTGAAACAGTGTCATTACGTGGGAGTTTGGGATAACAGACTTTCATAGAAAACGGCCAAACAGTATGATTTCGGCAGGCATATTTGTTTTTAGCAAATTTCGGCAGGAATGTTTTTTTTTAGAAACATTTCGGCAGGAATGTGGACGCAACAATTTGAGCGCACGAGAAAGGGCTGTGGGCTGGAGCAGGGGAGTCATATAGGCCCATGGGCCATGCTCAGCCCAACTGAGCCCACCTTCACGCCACCACCACCGCCATCAAGGAACCCTCCTGGCCTCACTCTCCACCCGCACCTGCACGCGCCGCCGGAGCGCGCTCCCCCCCACCTCGACGCCCGCCGCCGCCTCGCTCCCCTCCCGTAGCCGCCGGCGACCCGGCGTCCTCGTCCTCCCACCGTCGCCTCCTTTAACGGAGACCGGGCGGAGATCCATCCCAACTCGCCGGTAAGCTCTCTCCGCGCCTCGCCTAGATCGCTCGGAACGCACCAAATCCGAACCCAGAGCCGATATTTCTACTGGCTACAGTTCCCAATCCATCCGGATAGTCCCCCCCGGTGGATTTGTTCACTCCTCTCGCGTAGTGCCAGTCGAACCCCTCCGTGCTTCGATTCGGTTCTGGTCCTTGCGAGCGCAGGGTGGACCTTGGTTGGGCTTCGTACCCTAACCTTGTAGCTGTAGGGGCCCTACTGATTGGTAGCGGTTGGTTTTTCTTTCACGAGTTCCTTCCTGGATACTTAAGAAACGCCAGTGAACGGATGCATGATGTGGGGCGCTCACTTGTTCACAATTTCGCTTTAGAGACGTTGCTGAGTCGCTGAAGATTTCCTTTTTGTCGCACCTGCAGGTCACCCTAAGGGGTTGCGGCAGCCATGCCCAAAGTTAAGAATCCTCATGTTTTCATGGACATATCAATCAGCACAGGCAGCCCCGAGCGTATCACATTCGAGGTTGTAAACTTGCAATAACATAGCTCGGCCTTGTTTTTTTTTTTTTTGCATAATGGCTGGCTGGCTGTTTTGGCTGTTGAGGACCTTGTGACGTGCCGTATTAACTCTTGTTTTTTTCTTGTTTTTTTTTTGCAGCTATTTGCAAATGTTGTTCCTAGGACCGTGGAGAACTTCCGAGCACTTTGTACTGGTAATTCTGATTCCTCTCTTTGAAATAGCATGTGTATGCCTGTGTGGACTTGTTTCTACAGTATATATTTGGATACACAAGCTCTCAGTGTTGAGTGTTAGTTACAAACTGACAGATGTCAAAGACATGGGTGGTTTTTTTCACATGCCCTGATTATTTTTTTATCACACGTGACACAAGAGAGTCGAAACTAATGATACAATATTTCACTGAGTTTCTTCATACTTAATCTTGCCTTTGATTTCGCAAAGTTTCTTGGTAGGCATAAGTTTATTTATTTTGTGTGGCTGAAAATTCATGTAATTTAAACGATTCATTAGCATGTTGTTGCAAGCTGCATTACCATTTTATAGTTGAAGTCCTAACTCTTAAGCCTTAACTTGTGCCCAACATGTAGGTGAAAGAGGCCTTGGAGCAACTACACATAAACCACTATATTATAAGGGAACGAACATCCATCGCATAGTTAAAGGGTTTGTTGCTCAGGTATTGAAAGATTGCTACTGATCTGGCTGGTGCATATTTCTTAGCTAGTGATGGCATATTTGAATATCCTGTGGGATTTCTAATACTGAACTATATACATTCTGCAATATGCTTGTGATTGATCTTCTGCTCATGGACACTGACCCCAGAATTCTCATTCTATGGAGATCTTTACTCAATTCACTTTAAAGCCTATTTTCGTCAAGCTAAACTTGTTACATTTCTTTTCTGCAGGGTGGTGATTTTTCAAGAGGAGATGGTATTGCTTCGTTAGCCCAGGCTTCTACTTTCAACTGACTTCTTGCTGTAATGTACACTTTATAAGCTCAACTTGCATGCTATTTCCAGGACGTGGTGGGGAGAGCATTTATGGTGGGAAATTTCCAGGTCAGTAGCTACATTGGAGTTTGTGGCATTCTAAAATTTGTTTGTTAGTAGTTATCAGTGACCGTCCTGTCAAGCTTTTGCTGAAGTTTTCTTGCATTCCATGATTTTGTCTACAGATGAAAACTTCAGGCTAATGCACGATCAACCTGGTTTACTGTCCATGGCCAATGCTGGACCAGACACCAATGGGTCCCAATTTTTTATAACCTTCAAGCCTCTACCTCATCTTGATGGGTATTGTTTCTTTTTCTTCAGTCATTAGCTTTGATAAAAATTTTAGAAATACAATTACAAACCACGCCACACTCGCATAGTGTATTGTGTTTTCCTTAACATTAATTAATGTCTCAAATTCCTAACTTACTGTGATATCTTCCTTTGTCTTATATTCCTTACCTATTTTTCACTGTTTAGCAATCTAAAATGAATTCAAATTGTAATGTCTGTAGCAAACATGTGGTTTTTGGGAAGGTAGCCAGTGGAATAGCTTTGCTTAAGAAGCTTGAAGCAGTTGGTACTGAAGAAGGAAATCCTTCTCGTCAAGTGAAAATTGTAGACTGTGGTGAAGTCTCCAACATAAATTCGGAAGACCAGCTACAGGGAGAGAAAGGTATAAAGAAATGAGTAAAATGTGAATCTACAAATATTTTGTATCTTTTCTTTGCTAACTAATCTTACTCATTACCTCTTTTCTCAGAGAAGAAGCTAAGAAAAGCAGATGGTAATTCCAATGCTGAAGGGAGAACCAAATCCAAAAAAGCATCCAGTGATGATAAACACAGAAAGAAGAGAAAACACTATTCATCTGATTCATATAGCTCGGATACTTCAGACTCACAATCCTATTCTTCATATAGTGGCTCTGAGTCAGAATCGTACTCTTCATCATCATTGGATAGTAGCTCATCCAGCGATCATAGGCGTAAGAGAAGAAAAGGTTCCAAGAAAGATAAGCGTAAGCCTACAAAGAGGAAGGGTAAACATACTAAGAGTAAGAAAAAGAGTAGAGGATCAAAAAGGAGATCTAGACGGTATAATGCTAATCTGTATAATCTCACTACTTTGTTAGCATTCGATGCCTTTTTGCTGAAATTTCTCCTTTTTGGTGCTGTTTTATCTTATAGGAGCTATGGAAGCTCAAGTGATGATTCAATAAGCTCAAAGACAGATAGCAGCAGTTCTGACAGTGAAAGTGGGGGCCATCATACCAAGCGTTCCTCGTGGAAAGGTAGTAGATCTAATTCCCATTAAATTTATTGTGGTTTCTACTTTATATCTTCTACCAACATATTGTAGTGTACTTCAGTTTGAACACGTACATTTCTGTCCTGCTAAAACCTGCTGAGCGTGCTGGACGATTTCTACTTGTGAGGATACTTTGAATGATAACTTTTGAGCATCTGTAGAAAAAAAGCCAAAGAAACTTCTGATGTATTCATTGTTTATTGATGGTGAATGGTGATACATATTTTATGTAAAGAAAAATCTATATATTTTCTTTTAAATATCTGATATAATAGTATAAATTCAACACAGCTTTCACACTGATAATAAATACATTTTTGGACTGAAAGAAACTGTTTCTAATAATCTGCTACTGTCCTTTCTCCAAATTGAAAGAAAGTATTTGTAACTTAGTATGGAACATACTAACAAAACATCAAATCAGGTTGCAGTTTCATTTATTGTGTTTATTATAGCATTTTAAATTTGTACTCTGAGATGATTTTGCCTCACTTTTTCTTGGTTGATGGTTTCAAAGTAGTAACCATCTTTATTTCTAGCAGGCAAAGGGAGTACCAAAACGACAATTTCAGAACAAGGAAGAGCTGTTGAAGATGTAGACAGAGGCAAACAAATGGTTACTGCTGTCCAAATATCACATGATGGGAATAAACCCTCAAACAAAGATGAAAATGGGGCTGATGGCAGATCGGGAAATTACAATTCAGAAGATAGGTATGACTATTTCGATGTTTGGTTTTATTATCAAGCACATTATCCTTTTGGGATCCTATTACAACCCAGGAAGTTGGTTTAGGGTGTGGATGTATGCCTAGACCACCTAGGTTCATGTCCCCATCAAGGCAAATTTGGATGCCTGTATCTTAATATAAAGCCACCTAGTTCCTCCTAAGTTGTTCAATTGTATTTTTAATCCTATATTCCTATTACTACCATGCTACTATGCTAGAGCAAAGTTTGTCCTGTTTAACTTTGAGATGACTAGCTACCTTTTCAGTGTTTGATACAGATGCCCTTTGTTTCTAAATGCAGGAACGATCCAGTTGCAAGCTCCAGGATCAGCCCTGTCCAGACTGATGTAAATTTAACAAAGCCAGTAGGCGCGTATGGCAACAGTGGTGTTGATACTGCAGAGGCTGGCATGTCTAGAAGTGGCACAGAAAGGCACCCGCCAAGCGTTGAACCTGTGGCCACCAATGGTAAAGATTTAGCTGTGGGCTCTGCAGGCAATGGACAGCCTCAACGGATCAGGAAAGGACGTGGTTTTACACAGAAGTATGGATATGCACGGCGATACAGGACACCATCTCCAGAGCGCCCTCCTGTTCGTCCCCGCTATGATGGAGGACGAGATGATAGGTGGAACACTTTCAATAGGTAAAATTGAAATTAGAGTATTTCACAAACTTCATCGGATTTGGCCTTTGTATTGATTCCCATCATGATCAGGTATGGAAGAAATGGACCTTACAGTAGACGCTCGCCAGTAAGGAGATACCATGGCTCCCCAAGAGCCAGTAGCCCATCCAGGTTGGTGTTTCTTGTGTATTAAAGTGGGGGTAGTTGCCGGGCTTTACTAATCTCATTAGAATTTAGCTTTTTCCACCAACTATGACCTTTATCTTTGTCTATGCTTGTTTAATGCCTTAACAGTTGCATGTTATGACAGAGTGAATTTTCTAGGAACCAGTATTCTTATTTTGGAGAGCCAGTTAGAAAGCCATCATAATTGGTTGTAATGCTTAATTATACAAATATCGTTTTTCTTCATGGTTAAAACGAACAGCATAAACAAATAAAGAAAATGGCATTGAATATTTTATGATATCCAATCTGAATGAACTGGCATTACCTCAAGTTCGGGTGTTATCTTTCTCAACGTCTGAACAAAACTGTCAAGGAACTTTGTGCCCAGTAGCAAAATACTTTATTCTGTTGGTTCATCACTTCTAGAGTTTACTTGGTTTGATTAAATCCCGAAGGTTGCTGGTGCTGTGCGACCTGAACACACGGCTTGTATGACTGTCAAGGTTTGTCTTAAGATATTATGTTGATGACATGTGCAGGCATCACAATAACGTTTACGCTGCTTATAGATCAAAATTTACTTGTGTAGCTTTTCCATTAGCATAATGAAAAAAAAATATAATGGTTCTCCTTAACATTTGCTTGCTATTTTTTGTTCCATGTTGTGCAAAGCCATGTTACTTTAGCAATGGCTCAAAAGTTTGAACTAGTGTCCATGACATTAGGTACCCAAGGAGAGACCGAAGTAGGAGTAGGTCACGCAGTCAGGTGAGACGCCGTGACCGTGGAGGGTATCGCCGCCCCAGCCCAAGACGCAGCCGTAGCCCCGCAGAGCAAACAAGACGCGATGCAAGCGACAGGCCTTCTCGATCAGGCCACGGTGGAAGCGGCGCTGAACGCCGTGGCAGCAGTCCTCCAGTCAACAGAGGACGGTCAAGGTCCAGGTCTAAGTCCAAGAGCCGTGACCCCTCAAGGTCCAGATCTCCTGAAGCTGCTCCAGCCAAGAGGGAGAGCTCGAGGTACAACCGCAGGCGCAGCAGCAGTTCCAGGTCCAGCAGCCCTGATGGAAACAAAGGCTTGGTTTCGTACTGAGATATGTGGCAGTTTCAGAATTTCCAGGCGCCTAGAACTCATGTTTCGTGCTAGTTTAGTATTCTGTACGCTTTTGTAATGGCTTCTTATATCGAATTGCTTTATATGTAGCTGTACTTAGGATGTCCCGTTTGACTTAAATGTTTCGTATATCATATTTTTAGACTATTACTGCTTTCTATGCTGCTAAGTTTTTTCAGGACACATAAGTTGTCGTCAGAAAATAAGGCTCTACATGGACGGATTTTTTTTGCTCGTGTAGTCAGGCAAATTGTTGTAGTTGACTGGACCCGTTTGATTTACTCCTTTTCTTTTATTTATTTAAAGCCACTGTTATATTTGACATACGAAACTAATTTAGTCGAAATTTGGGTTCAGCTCTGAGGCAGCATCTTTGCGTGCATGGGGAACAAACCTTAGAGATGTACTTATCCTTTATTTTACTCCCTTTGAACTAATTGGTTTGTCCTAAATGACATATTTTTTAGAACGAGTAGTTTCTTCTCCCCTTTTGTTGCAAACCATTATTTAAAAGGTCATCTAAAAATTTTCTAAAAGAATTTTTAAAAACTTTGTTTGGAAAAGTTTGTGAAGAAAAATATAGATAAGTTTGAATCAAATTTCAAGTGTCCAAGAAGCAAAAATATAATTAAAAAACAGTAAAGCGGAGGGAGTCAAACTTATTTGGGATTATAGATATTTACATGATTTATAAGCTTAGTCACATTTTGGATAAAACTCAAATGACACTTTTTGTGGGACAGGTGTATAGTGGAGTAGTTAATACTGCTATATGAACTTAACTTTTAGCCAAACACCAAACTGGCCTTAAATTTGAACCGGCAATTTTTGTACTCCAAATGGGATGTTTTTCTTCAAATCGAAAACAGAGGAGGTTCTTCACTCTTCTTCTTGGTCCCATCGACCAGTGAGTGAGAGAGTGACCGAGCTTCCCCTTCCTTCTCGCTGGTACATGATTCGCCTCGAGAAGCGGCGCTGCGAGCTGCAGGCGGCGGCGCCGGAGATGGCAGGCATTCCTCCGGCCGGCGACCGCGGGCACGGGGAGAGGTAGGCGCGGCTCGTTCTCTCGTTTCCTTCGAAGCCGGCGGCACAAAGTTTTGATCTTCTATCGTCATTTTGCGGGCAGGTCGGAGTTCCCCGGGCTAGGCGGAGACGGGGATGCCACAGCGCCGGCGGCGTCGGATGGTCAGCCGGGAGGTGAAGGGAGCACGGGTGCGGGGGTGGTTCCGGGCGCTGGTCCGGCGAGCGGCGGTGAGGGCGCTACGGCGGCGCACGACGGCGGTTCGGCCGGCGGCGGCGCTGACACTGGGGGAACGGTGGATGGCGCTGCCCAAGCCTGTGGTTGGAAGAGGAAGTAAACACCCTGCGCTCTTCTTGTCTTATGCAGTTGCCCTGCTCCTGCTGGTGGGGCCGTGGGGGTTGAGGGGACAAATTTCATTTCGATTGTAGCCAAAATCGAGTAGAAAGGGAAGATTCGGTTGCCGCTATGTATAAAAATTGGTGTCCTGAGACTGTTAATTGTTCATCTTCTGTTGCTTTAGGTTTAAGGTTTACGGCTTATTGGGTTTAAGGTTTTACGGAGTATCCGGAATGTTCACTTAGCATCTCTGCATTGGCAGGCCTCGGTTTGGTTCTATTCCTGATGAGAGGGTGTCAATGCCAGGCCGTGTTAGTGCTTATGAGCAAACACTGAGGAATTATGCCGAGAAGAAGTCAGGTGTTGTTATCGATCCGGCAGTAGGCACATCTTTCCACTCCAGAGCTGAGGCATATGAATTCTACAACTTGTACTCGTGGGAAGTGGGGTTTGGGATTCGATGGGGTAAAAACAGAAAGAATGCTGCTAAAAGTGTTATAGGGAAATATATCATCTGCAGTTGTATGGTGAGTTGTAATCATGCTTATGTTTCTCTCAGTCCGTGTGTTTCACTTAGAAAATTTAGGATAGCTTAGTTGTCACTCATGACTCGTGGTTGTATTTTAGGGCAATCCAGACAAGGCCAACCGTTCAACTCAGAGAACAGGCTGCAAGGCTATGATCAAGTTACTAAGGTCCAATGATAATGGTTGGCACATCGGGGAGTTTATAGCTGATCACACTCATCCTCTCACTGGGGCTTGCAGTGACAGGTCAGATTGGCCTTCTCACAAGCACCTTGATCCCTATACTAAGTATCTAGTGCTCCATCTTAGGAACAACAACATAGATCTCAGTAAGATAAATGGCATCATTGCTGGCTTCGTCGGCCATGGAGAATGTATTGTTCAATAAGAGGGCTTTGAAGTCATTGTGTGCGAGGATATCAAAGGAGAACTCCGATGATGATGTTTGCAAGGCCCTTGAGTTGTTTCATTCTTTCAGAAGGGACGATCCAAGCTTCATATATAGTGTTGAGGTGGACAATGGGAGCCGCATAAAGACATTGTTATGGACAAATGGGTGTAGCAGGATGCAGTATGCACACTTTGGTGATGCAATAACATTCGACATATAGGACTACTCTGTATGACATGCCTTTTGCCTTGTTTGTTGGTACCAATAATCATTATCAGAGTGTCATACTAGGAGGAGTACTGATGAGATATGAGACAGAGGAAAGTTTCAAATGGGTCTTCAACGAGTTCGTTACAATAATGGGTGGTAAAACTCCATCTACTATTCTGACAGGTAGCACTTCCTGCCTTTCTTGTCTTTTTTCTTTTTCAAAAAATGATTATGCTTTCAGTTCTAGGTTGCTGCTGTCACAATTTTCAACTGATACGACTGTGCCGTTGGCTTGTGCTAAATGCAGACTGGTGCCATGAGATGGAGCTGGCCATTCAGGAGGTGCTACCTGAAACGACTCATAGGTGGTGCAAGTTGCATGTGCTCAGAAGGGAAGATGAATGCCTTGGGCCGATTTATTCTAAGAAAAGTGGATTTAAGGATGACTTTCATAAAGTCGTTGATGCCACATTATTAACAGTGACTGAGTTTGAGTCTGCTTGGCAGCATCTTCTAGAGAATTACAACTTGCATGGAGATACATTCCTTTCTCAGATTTATGATACTCGACACAGATGGGCAAATCCTTATTTCAAGGATAAATTCTGTGGCAAACAGACTAGTATGCAAAAAAGTGAGACCGTGAAACACATGTTCAAGGGTTATGTGGCACCGGATAGCTCTATCTACATGTTTGTGCAGCAGTATAACCAACTCCAGTCTGATCTGGAGTCGAAGGAAAGCTTTGAGGAGAATAGGAGTAAGAAGGTAACATGTCATGCATGCTGATTGCCGTTTATGTTTTTACCCACAAGTCTGGTTTATGATTATCTTGCCCATCCTGCAGAAATCAAGGGTCATGAGCAAAGGAGTTCCAATTGAGGAGCATGCTGCAAAGGTTTACACAAGGGCTATGTTTGAAAAGTTTGGTGAAGTAATTTTTGAATCTGGTTCCTATGTGGTGTCTTAGAAGGAGAAAGGGAAGGCATATGTGGCACGGCACATTAGGGATGATCGCCAGGAGACATGGTCACAAGTGGAGTTTGAAGTTACGATCTGTGCAGATAATGGTACAGTTGTTTGTGAGTGCGGACTGGGGGAGCACATGGGTATGCCTTGCTGCCATGCTGTAAGGGTAAGATTTCCGCGGTGTTTCAGACTGCAGTCTGAAGCATCTATCTTGATTCTTGAATGCATTGGTGGTAGTTTTCAGAATTCAGATATAACCAGAGGACTTCTATGGTGATGCAGGTGATGACACACTTGGGAATGCAGGAGATACCTGCTGGAAACATCGCGAAACGCTGGACAAGGAGCGCGAAGGATATCTCACCGGTTCATCTGACTGGGTACCCAAAGGATGTGACACCAGGGATGCAGCAAGCATACAGGTACTCGGCGCTCTATGTCTCAGCCATGGAGCTCGTAGATCTTGGCGCCTTGAACGATGATACATTTGCAATCGCGACGGCAGCTCTGGCACAAGCGAAGCAGAGGCTTTTGGAGGCTGGTAAAGCAAAGGATGGTGCCAGGTTGGGCAAGCAGCCCACCCGTTCAGCTGGTGGTGTGGCACAGGGCTCCGTCGCGCAGGACGTGTCTGTTGTGACCATGGACGACACCGCCTCAACGGCGACTGGGCACAAGTGTAAGCTTCTGCATCATCTTCTGGCAGAACAAGTGTCACAACCCAACCCACAGTTGCAGCTCACATGTGAACAAGCTTGCCACTTTGGTGTGGTGGGCACAAGCGTTGCAATCTGCACTTCTGGGAATGGTAATCCTGCTAAGTAGTTGTAGGCTGATGGCTGAATTGTACTGGAGCCTAGTGAGAACACGCAGGCTTGTAGCTTGTAGTGATGCTGGAATGTGATGGCTGCAGTGGCATTGACATTTGACAGCCTCCAACACTGGCAACTTACTTTTAGCAAGGCGCTGACAAGTTAGGATACCGAAATCTTTTGTTTGGGCCTGGCCTAGCCGTTAGCCCAAACAGGCCCAACTACTCTTTCTCGCTCAGAAATCTGAAACCACGGTGAATTAGTGTTGGGACCCACGTCCGATGTTCTAATCACGGATCGGTATTACCGTTGTACAATAATAGTGAAAATTATAATGCCGTAGTATGAAATTCTACTGTATATTTATATTTTAAAGGAATCGACGGTCAGATTTTATAATAAGAACATGTAATATCAAAGCTACCTATACGTGTTTGCAAAGAGGGAGGAGTAAATTTACGCTAAATATTATTCAAAAAAAAAATTTACGCTCAATCGTCGTGGCAGACTGGCAGCGCGCCACGTCGCCATCACGTTCGCGAGTGGAGCCCACAGCCTAGGCGCAGGCGCGCTAGTGGGGCAACAAAATGGCGGAAAAACCGCCTCCACTTGCCGTTACGGTAGAACGTCGTCTCCTCCAATTTATTTCGAACGGAACGGAGACACCCCGGGTAATCATTCATTCATTCCCTTCGAGCGGGAAAACGGCCGGAGATGGCGGGCATTCCGGGCGCGGGCGGCGGCGGCGGTGGCGGCGGCGGCGGTGGCCACGGGGCGAGGTGCGTTCGAGGCGGCCTCGCTCTCCACTCATTCGCCCGCAAACGCCGGCCCAACGATTCGATCCTTGTTGTGGTTATAACGCATTTCGTCGCAGGGTCGGGAGTTCCAGGCGAGGCGCGGCTGCGGGCGGCACGAGGGACGCGTCGCCTGGCGTTCGGCTTGAGGGGAGCGGCGGCGCGGGCGCGGAGGCCGCGCAGGGTGGCGGGGGCGCCCAAGGCCTTGGCGACATGGAGAGGTGAGAACCCTATGCTTGGGGAGGGGAGTACCTAGGGTTGTGGGAACATAGGGGAAAGGATTTTGCTCCGATTCTTTTGTCGGCGGCGTACGATTTCTATATCAGACGGGGAGTTGTTGATTCGATAGGCAAACTCTTGCATTGGTAATTTTGTATTGGGTTACTAGGGTTTATTGTCAGGGTTTTTGCTCCCACTGCACAGCCTTGGGTGTTGACTGACAGTCTCTGCATTTATCTGTAGTTATCACCAGGATTCTATTCGAGAGGAACGGGAGCGAAAACCTAGCGATGTGAGTGCGTACGAGAATTCCTTGAAGAATTATGTTCATGAGAGGTCCAAGATTGTCATCAATCCAGTAGTAGGCATGTGTTTCGGCTCCCGTGCGGAAGCATTTGAGTTCTACAACTTGTATTCCTGGGAGGTGGGGTTTGGAATAAGATGGAACAACAGCACTGAGAATGCAGATGAAAGTGCTGTGGTGCAAGAGATAGTCTGCAGCTGTGAGGTGAGTAGATATTCTATTGCCACCTGCTTATGTTGACATTGATCTGTATACTTCAATATTTTCATTACGGAGAATGTGATTTCTTAATTTTCTAATTGGCTGTGTTTTTAGGGCAAACCAGAGCCGTCCAACATTGCATCTGTGAGGACTGGTTGCAAGGCTAGGATCCAGCTACACAAATTTAATGACATTGGATGGTACGTCCTGCGTTTCCTAGGAGATCACAATCATCCCCTCTCCAGGGCATGCAGTGAGAACTTGGTTTGGCCTTCTCACAAAGATATCAAGCCCTACGCTAAGGATGTGGTACGCCACCTTAGGAATAACACTGTTCATCCTAGTAAGATGCCGCGATGTCATTTATACCTTTTTTGGGGCCAGGAAGAAAGTACCGTTGAATAAGTGGTCTTTGAAGTCGTTGTGTGAATCTGTAACCATGGAACTCGCAGAAGAAGATGATACATGGAAGATTGTTGAGTTGTTTGACGACTTCCGGTCGTTGAGGAGGGATGATCCAAGCTTCCAGTTTCGTGTTGAGTTGGATGATACGTGGAGACAGTTTAAGTCAGTGCTATGGACGAATGGGCGTAGCAGGATGCACTATGCACATTTCGGTGACACGATAACATTTGATACAACACATAGAAGTAAGCTGTATGACATGCCTTTTGGCTTGTTTGTTGGTGTTAATAATCACTACCAAAATGTCATACTAGGAGGAGTTCTGATGCAACATGAGACAGTTGACAGTTTCAAATGGGCATTCAGTGAGTTCATTACATTAATGGGGGGTAAACCTCCAAGTACTATTTTCACAGGTACGTTCTTTTTCTATACTTGATTGTGTTTGTAGTTCCAATTTTCTGTATTCACATTGTTTCCACTGACATCAACTCCATTGATTATGCTAACTACAGATCAATGCCATGCAATGGAGGTTGCAATCCAGGAGGTGCTACCAGATACAACTCACAAATGGTGTAAGATGCAGATGCTGAGCAAGGAGAATGAATTCCTTTGGCCAATTTTTTTAAACAAGAGTGGAGTTAAGGATGATCTCCTAAAGATTACTGATAGCATGTTGACTGTTAGAGAGTTCGAGTCAGCTTGGCAGCATCTTCTAGATAAGTATAACTTGCATGGCAATGCTTTCCTTTCGCAGATTTATAACTCTCGACATAAATGGGCGAAACCCTACTTCAAAGGGATTTTCTGTGCCAAACAGACTAGTATGCAAATAAATGAGAGTGCAAACCACACGTTTAAGGGTTATGTGCCACTGAGTAGATCTATCAATATGTTTGTGCGACACTACAACAAGCTCCAGTCTGATCTTGACTCAAGGGAAAGCTTCGAGGAGAACAGGAGTAGGAAGGTAATATGTACTGCAGCATATATGTTGCCTACCACTTCTTTTTTTTGGTCCCTTGGCGAGTTCCATTCTGATTTGAATTTATTTTCCTGCAGAGTTCCAGAGTTATGAGCAAGGGAGTTCCAGTTGAAGAGCATGCTGCAAAGATCTATACAAGGGCTATGTTTGACAAGTTTAACGAAATAATTTTCCAGTCTGGTTGTTATGTGGTGGATGAAAAGGAGAAAGGGAGGGCATACTTGGCAAGGCACATTAGGAGTGACTGCCGGGAGAGTTGGTCACAAGTGGAGTTTGAGGTTACCATTAGGGCTGAAGATGGTGCAGTTGTTTGTGAGTGTGGATTGGGGGAGCACATGGGGATTCCTTGCTGCCATGCTGTAAAGGTAAGGTTTCCACTGTGTCTGAGATTCTGTCATGAGATGCTTCCTTTGTTAGTGCAATGTTGACTGGTTTCAGATGTAACCAAAGTGACATTTATGCCGATGTAGGTGATGGTACACTTGGGAATGCTAAAGATTCCAGCTGTAAATATTGTGAAGCGCTGGTCGGTCGATGCAAAGGGTGTTTTGCCGGCTCATATGATTGAACATGAGAATGATAAGGCAGCAGAGAGCTCACTGTCGTCTAGACAGTCAGATATGTTCGTCCTTATCTTGGAGTTCTCGAAGACTTGTTCCAGGAGTGAGAAGACTTTTGAAGCAGGGATGGCAGGCCTGGTTCAGCTTGAGAAGGAACTTTCAGAATACAAACAAGTTAAGGATGTTCCTGTGTTGTCTGAGAAGAGCAGCCATTCTGCTGCACAAGGTTCTGATGTGCAAGGCATGTCTGCTGCAGCTAAAGATGATACTACCTCAGCGGCCCAGAAACAGAGGACTGAAGCAGGGGCACCTGTTCTTAAACGCAAGAATGTGCATCATACTAAGGCAAAAAGGCAAATTAGATGTGTACGTGCCAAAGCGTGGGTGGTTTTGTACATATCCCAAGGAAGGTAGCGACTTGGTTGGTGCCTTGGTGCGGTTGGCAACCAGTGCCGCATTTTGCAATAGGAGTTGCATCTTGGCAACTATAGTTATGTAAGATAACTGAATTCTACCCAGGGCCTTTTCTTTTGCTGAAGTCTTGTAAACCGCCAGTGACGCTGAGACGCAAGGCAGTTCCAATCTGCATGGTATGCGAAACTATAATGTTTTGTTTGTCATCTTTGGCACTTTGGGCTTGTGATCTATGGATGCTTTTGGCCTGCTGCCACAAGTTCTGCGCATTTGCCATTTTGTATTGTCTGATAGTTTCATGTTGTGTTGAGGTTGTGTTCAGATTTCAGACGTCTCAGAGACTGAACTGTATCCCAAGAAATATAAATCTCAAACCAAATGTGGCGCAATTTCAGCAGCAGACCTGACGGACCGTGGAGAATCGCATCCACCCTCTTTCTCTTTTCGTTTTCCTTTTTTTTTTCCGTACTCAAAGAAACAATGTGGCAAAACGATCTTGAGCCCATAGGCCATGGCCCATCATAGAGTTTGGGAGGCTCCAGCCTGCCAGCCTCCAGTAGTCCAGTGCGTCCCTCGTGTCCTCAGTCCGTGTGTGTACGGTGGGAGTTTTCTTACGTGCTGCAACAAAATAATTTTCATGGTACCAAAAGGACTGATGTATCTAAAAAAAACAAAAGGACTCCGATGGTACTAATCCATCAGGCCACATTGATGTATAGGAACTTTGCCATCCCATCCAAGTACTAGACCTGTTCATTGGATTTATATATGCTACCCAACACAAGTATACTTCTGTCTTGATTTAGTACAAAGATTAGTATGTTAGGTCGGATCCGCTAATTACTCGAAAGAAGAGGGTGTAAGGTGTGCTTTGACTTATCATAAGTCATAACCTACCTTCAGTTTTCTGGATTCATGGACAACCCCCGAGTCTCAGAACAAGGCATACCAACATATGTCAATAGGACAGAGTATTACCATTATTAATTTTCAATAGCATGACAAAAGATGAACCATATTTATTCGAGAAAAAAAATGTGAACCATATTCATTTGTAGTTTTGACACTATTGTCAACAGCACCAAAGGGATTTCCTTTTTACATTCAGAAGGCAATGACGATACAAAATCTGTAAATTTGGTCAGTAGAAAGGTCTATGTTGCCAAGTTGATCTCGTAAGGTTAGAGTAATAGTGTTACAGGACCATGGGCATTGCCTTCTGAATGCAACCAAATTGTCATCCTTTATTTATTTATTTATTTGTTGACAGAGAGCTTGAAGCAGATCACCCCGTGTTTGTGCATTCAGCTACTCAAATTCAAGTATGTTTTCCTTCCTAAGAATCTTCATGGCCAGCAGTTTTTGCTTCAGTTTGTAGAGCTTGCTCTGCCTCAAGCTTTCTTAAAGCAGATGAACTCAATTTCTCCCCCTCCACACCTCCAGAAAGGAGATCAACAACCTCAACCTGAAATGTAAGTCATCCACATTTGGATCTGTTACTTAGTCTATCGAGTAGTAGACTGATATCAAGTAAAGGAAGTATAGAAGCAAATGCAGATACACCTTCAACAGTGGCAACCCTTTCTCCTCTCTTTTTCTATTTACAGCAAGCCCACCATTTAATGTCTCCTTACTGAACAGAAGAAGCATTGCTACATCAAACGAGGCATGGTAGAAACTAGAACGAGAAGCTTTTGAATGAGCACGAGCTTTTTACAAGATTAGGAGACTACATATTTTGAAGTTCAATATACTGAGATATTTCAGATACCCTTAATGCAATTTTAAAGCAGTAGGTAGTGTAGTACTTTTTAACCTTTAGTATGGTCATGATGGAATTGTAATGGACAGCTAAATGCATGAAAAGGGATGATGCTATTGTTCATACCTGACAATAATAGCATCCAACTTATCATCAGTAATGGAAGGGCCATAAGGATCCTCAATAGGCTCCACTTGTACCATCAGTTCTGGCTTTATAGACTGCATATAATGACAAACCAATCGTGAGCTATTGCCAAACATCAAACATTAGACAGAACAGACACATGGACATATTCACTTTTCCAAGTTCCTCCTAATGCTCAATGCAGGGAGCCATGTAAAAACATGCAGACTTAGAGATAGAACTG
The DNA here is from genome assembly GCA_015342445.1 of Digitaria exilis. Classification (NCBI taxonomy): domain Eukaryota; kingdom Viridiplantae; phylum Streptophyta; class Magnoliopsida; order Poales; family Poaceae; genus Digitaria; species Digitaria exilis. The sequence continues at coordinate 624,413 of JACEFO010001741.1, forward strand.
ACAAACCCTAAAGATTCAAAAGGGTCTCCAAAATAAGGAACTGCTTGCAAAGTAAACCAAGTTAAATATTTTCTTTTTGAAAAAAAGACAAGTAGGAACAAATATTCAGTTTTCGACACAATATTTGCTACAGTCATACATTTTTTGAAGGAAACTAATTGCTGAGGAGGTGGAAGTATCTGGCCACATAACATAAACCAATAAGGGTGCACAGACACTAATTCTAGTGTCTCTGTACAACTGATGAGCTTCCATTGAAAAAGGAAACTAAAACTCGATGCTTATGCAACTTTTTCCTGTGCATTGTCCTCTGTATAGCACTATTCCATGAACCAAGGCAAAACCAAAGCTTTGGTGAACATAACACCACATGAATGGCAAGCATAAAAAATCAAGCCAATCTCTGAGGCCAACAACTTCTGGGAACGCATCCGCAAATCCTATAATTGCTCACCAGCAAAAATCACATCAAACGGGGAGACAGGGGAAGCAGAAACCTTGATGTAATCCTCCACAGCTGTGATCCGTTTCTCCACGGGCTCAATCAGCTCGGCATACTACAAACACAGCATCAAGAACACAATAACGACTCATCAGAAGCCCCAATAATTGAAGAGAAAAGGAAGAAAAAAAAAGCGAGAAATCTTGCCTCTTTCTTGGCGAGCATAGGGCCCGTGCAGACGCCCACCACGATGCGATCCCTCGCCAAATCCGCCGAAGCCTGCCGCCCATCAATCCCCAGACCCCAGAGAGACAAGATTCAAGGCTAATTCGTCGCAATTTTGAGGACGACCAGAGAAATCTGCTGTACTCTGTTTTTTTTTTCTTTCGCAGAACCTTGAGAAGGCAGCGGTGGCCGTCGTGGAGGCGGTCGAAGGTGCCGCCGAGGACCACAGAGCCATACGGAGGGGTCGCCGCCTCCTCCTCCGAAGCCGGCGGCGGCGGCGCGCCGGCTGGTGTGCCGCCGGCACCCATTTTCCTCTGTCTTGTTTCTGTGGCTATTTTTTTACCGGGAAGAAGAGAGCGTACGGCTTCTCCTTCGAGTAGCAGATGATGAAGGTCCCAGATTTACTGACTTGGTGCTTGGACGGGTATTGATTGGTCACTTTATCTTTTTGGAAAATAATTCAAATTCAAATTTTAACTTTACAAATTCAACTTGATTTTATAATTGCTTTGAGCTCCAACTATGTTTTCATTTATCAAGTTTTCACTTTCTCGGTGAGCATTAGGAATTACTCCCTCTGTCCCAAAATTATAATCTTTCTCACTTTCCGAGAAAATACTACGGTTAATTATATAAAAATATATATTAAATTTTATGATACAATATATACATCATTAGGTAGATATTTAGATCTAGTTTTTTATAAAAAATATTTGGAGATTTAAATATTGAATGTATTTTCTACAAATCTAGTCAAACTCGTGACACGAACACCCAAAACGACAAAACGACTATAATTCTGGGACGGAGGGAGTATAAAGGTACATGCTATTTTGTGGGAATTATATCATGAAATGGATTTTTCACATGTAGTTTTGATCATATGTCTATCATAGCGTTCCATTTTCAAACCAAAGGTTGGAAGGAGTTGAGAGGGTTACATGTAGGTGAGAGAATCTTAAGTATGTAAGAAAAATCAATGGTTGATATGTGAAAAAAAATTGGACGGTGTAAATAGATCATGCAACAAAAGATGCATTTCCCATTATATAATGCAAAATAAGTATAAAGCAGAAAACATTGCGATGGAATTTGAAAATACAATTTTAAAAAAAACACAAAATTTGAAGAAACGAGCCATCACATTTGCTGACAAACTTAGCAACTTATATAGAAAAATATGGTCCCCTTGGGCATATATACAATTTTTTAACTTCAAGAGGACATGAACGAATTTAGATCATGATGCGCTCGATCTTATCACGATTCATTTATGAAAGGTGACAGTGACATGGACCACCGCTTGTCAGCAGCAGAATACAAATCCAGACATGCCTTTCGTATGATGGGAGAGAAAAGGACGCAAGCCTCTCTGGGTTTTAGGCTTCCGTGCGCCGTCTCTTACAGCATTAAGTGGTATTACCCCACTGGTAAGAAATCTGTGTGTTCATCAGCAGCATTAGTACAAAACCAATTAAGATACTCTTTCAAGAACTTGACACTTTATATTCTGAGAAAAAAAAATCGTTTTGTTGTTACTTCTGACTTCTGAAGGAGATATTAACATGAAAATATTACCCTTATGATATAGCTGAAGCAGGACCTATCAATGTTGAATCATTATAGACACAGATATATACAGAAGAGCTGATGACAAACAGAAGATAGAATGTGTGAAATCAGCAACTACAAACAATATTTTCAACTTCCTCGGAAGGAAAAGAAACTAGTATTTCAACCTTATCAACATGTTAAAAGCACTAATCTGATTCACTCCTCACAGCAAAGTCTGATGAAGTATAACAACTATAGGTAAATTTCTCTTTGCTCTTTTATATGTACACTGGCATAAAAGTAGAGAGCTACGAATCTGCGGAAATTTCTGCAAGTTGGAGGTAATTCAGAGATATACAAAAAGCATATTAGTTTTGAAATTTTCAAAGAGACAAGAGATGCCTCAACTGAAGCAAGTGCTCCTCAATCGAGAGGTTCAGGGAGAGGCGAAGGTTTGTCAGTAGTGACTCTTGCTCCCATGTCAGTGGTCCGGCGGCGTGGAATGCTCTGACTGTTGATTGGTATGCTTGCAGCTCTAGCTCATGTACATTCATATGTAAACCAGAGCCATAGAATTCGTTATTCTCCTGGGCAGACATAGATGGACATACAGACATGCCATCATCAGGGAAGCAACTGAGGATTCTGACTGACTGTTCATCATCATCAGTACAATATTCCAAGTAATTTACGCTGCAACTAGCGACTGAGCACTCGTTCTCTTCTCTGATGTGCAAAGGTATTTCAGCGGAAGGAAGAACTTTCCAATCTGGTTTTCTCTTGGTATTGTTGTTCTTGGCAAGATCATTGCACCTGCCACTTGAAGGCCTATAAAAGCGATCGTCATTGATGTCATTCCTAGCAGACACCTTCAGAGGCAACACATTCTTGGTTAACTGACGAACTTCATATGCAGCTACTTTCTGCTTCTTACCTGTTCTTCTAATGAAATCATTAGGTGGTATCATATTTGCTTCTATTTTTCTCTTCACGGTTCTAGCACTAGCGGAAGCACATACATTGGCCAGTTTCCTCTTAGTATTGTGACCATCCTCTTCATAGGCTTGAAGATCATGTTCCATCACAAATTTTGAGTGATGAGAGGAGTGATCAGATAGTCGGATTGGTTTCCTCAGCTCAGAGACCTGAAAAAGGCAATGGTGTCAATGAAATACTTTCTCAAAGACAGGCAAAAAGGAAATTACGCAGCTGGTAGCCTAGTAGTGAGAAGATAGACAGGATTTGATATGCCAGATACCCAAGTCAAGCAAGTGCTTATGGTGAGAGGTACCAACAATTCATCACTGCTCACCCCTTGTAGCACAAAATTACTATAGTAAGAAATGTTCAGTCTTCATTAAAAGCCCGATTTAAAAATATTCAAGTTTCAACTTTCCGAAAACATTAATGATTGGACCAAACCATATAATGCAAAGAGGCTGAAATATTATCTGATGTTCTCAACTTTGTCCAAGAATAACTAATAAATTGGACAGCTAAAAAATACTAAAAGATTGGAAACGGGACATATTCATGTCATGAAGTACTGCTGTCAAACAGGTGCCTTTTCTCATGTGGAAGTAAAAACTCCGGAGCTTTTCACTTTGAGGCAAAAGCAAGTTTGTGGTTTGAAGTCCAATGACACTATTTTCGTTTAGAAAAAGTAACAGAATAGGAAACAAATATACTCTGTAGATAGTAACTAGAAATATGAATTCTAAACAAAGTCTCACCCTGCCTGCTACAGTCAACTGCCTGCTATCATAAGCATGTGGAATCCTCAAGCAAGATATGTGGAATTCCCTCGGTTGGATGAAACCTGCTAGCCTGATGACAAAGTAGTCATTCTTCAGCACCTCGGTAATCTTCCCAAGCTTCCACGAATTATGATCCAACACTTCTGTTACATCACCAAGAACCCATCTACTTCTTCTGAGTTGAACTGATCGATGAGGACTAACACCTTCCTTCTTCATGTTCTTGGCTGTAGACTTTCCTTGAGCAGCTAAGTGTGGATGATCGTCCTTATAGAATGCCGGTCTTCTAGTTTTTAATTTCATCATATCCCACTACAACCTGAACGTGATGTAAGTGCAAACAAATGGAGAACATCAAGAGAAGTCAAAAGAAGCACTAGCACACATGAAAGAATATGAAAGCATGGATGGATAAGAAAACAAAGACCTCATTGGTAAGAGCCTAAATTATTGTAAAGTGCACAAACGGAATACAAAGCTCATTCTTAATAAATGAGTTGACAGAAGAAAGTATAGGATATCATAATATTATCAGACTTTTGGATAGTGCAGTGCCTAATCAGATTAAAGGGAAACATGCTATCAGAACACCGGATTGTAACAGGTGTTTGTTGACACTTGACACAACTATAAACTAGCGAGACACAAACATAGTACTATGCACATCAATTGGACCAGGAACATAGTAAAGCCTAAAGGCAGAGTCCTAAAATCTGGATGAGCAAAATAAATGAAAGAAGAGTTCGTTGTATCCAACATGAGCCATGAAATGTTTGGTAAACATGATTCAAGAACAATCATAGTGACATTAGAAACAAGACTTTGTCCCTCGTTCTGAGATGCCTTCTTGAAACTACTTAGCTTACTATCAAAGATAATCCAGGACAAAAAATAAAAAGATCTTGAAGCTTCATTAAAAGGATACAAGCTTAAGTAGTTTCAAAAAGCCATGCACAAGCCCAGACACAATATTCACAGTTAAACCTTTTCGGTTTCAGGCAGTGAGCAGGAATCAAACCCTATTGTAGGACAAAAATAACTAAAATAGATGAGCCTAAAAATGGTGAATAAACTATGAAGTTCTTCATATAATTCAATTGCCTACAGGTTATTAGATGGGAACCCAAACTACCTAAACAGGATAACTAAAACCAATTCAGCAAAATTGCGTCTTGCTCTGGTTTCAGGCTAAGAGGCTGATCTAGGAGCAACTCCCCAGGTGGCCAGATCTAGAAACATAACAGCCCCTATAGGTTGGAAACTCTTGTCCTTTTTTTTAGACAAGGAAACTCTTGTCCTTGGAAGGTCAAACCACTTGAAACCTCTCAGATAGAATAGATGGCACATCAAGTCATAAGCATTTCTTAATTCCTGAACGTTCATAAGCCAATCAAGATTCCTGAACAGTACAGGCCTACTGGGACCAAACTGGAACTATGGATGCAAAACTTAGACACGGATCTGATTCTGTAACACCCAGGTAAGGCAAAAACAGGAACTGAAATGGACGAAGAAACAAACAAACATAGGAGTTAACTTGTTCGAATCTTCGATCCAAAAATGTGTAGAAGTTGACTTTAAGGTTTGATTTAATCCTAATCCAACAAAAATGCATCGTGGAAAGAAATTCAAACTAATCGCGGACTGTTGTGAGCTTTAAGCAAACCGAACATTGGGCCTTTTCAGATCTGCAAGCACCCACTCTAAAAACAAATCACTCGATAACTCTGTTTCTAAATCGATTTGGAGAAGCCAATTCTCATTTCTGACTAGAAAGAATACAAACCAGCAGCAGCAGCTCCAGCTCAAATTGGATTCAGAACATAGAGAACTCATACACATGAATTTTTAAGAAAACTTTGGAGTCAATGGTTCCAAGAAATCTGTTCTCAGCAGTCTCAGCTGAAGCAGACCAACCCACCAACTCGCCTTGTTGGCCCAGGAACTCGAAAAATTTAAAAAGAGTTACTTCTGACGAACGCCCAATTTTGGCTGTTCTTCAAACCAATCTGGAAAGGGTTACGAGGTCAGAATCTGAGAACGGCAGCCAAAAAACAGAGAATTATTTTCCCCACCTCTAAACTCCTAAAATAGAAACCAAAATCTGATGAGAAGAAATTTCAGAAATTTCGAGGACCGAAGGCGACGAACCTCAGGGGAGGGAATGATCAATCCGGCGGCTAGGAAGAAATCGAGGCGGGCCTAATTCTGGGGCCAACCGTATGAGAGAACGGTGTGCTGGCTTGCCCTGTAGATTGGCTGTTTCTTCCAGTTCTTGCTTTCCTGTTCCTTGCGTTTTAGTCATGTGAGTTTTTTTCTTTTTTGTGGAAATGTGAGTTTTTATTTACTATAAGCCTGGCATATTCTTAGTGAAAACATATAGCTTGATTGGTATCAAGTAATGTTCTTATACTTTGAATGCTTAGGTTAAGTTGCATTATATAACATTTTTGTATTTTCATAGTTTTTTCACACTAGTATTTGGCATATATGCCATCATGCAATTTGATATAACGAATTCAATGTATATTTCACTCGATTTTAAGTAATAGATTTATGATGGGTGCCTACATTCCAATGGTGGAAGTGACACTTTGAAGTGGCAAGTATCACTAGACTAGGGAGGTGAAATATTTCATACTAGTGATTGGTCTTATACCGAAATTGTTGAGAAAGACAATATATTTATGATTTGTCAATATGGTAGTCTCGTAACCATCACTGGATACATGCAAAAAAGAAAAACATCACTGATTACAAATAGTATTTTTAAAAAAATATTACAGAAAACGACATGGGCGCCCCCTATATGTAGGTGACTAAAATTGGGGGAAGAAAGACATATTAAATCTCTATCCCTTTCATTTATTTATTATTACCTTCTCATTTTTAAATTTTCTATCAGAAAAGTAACTAGAGTTTATAGCAATTACTTTTTACTCTTTCTTTGATTAAGCTCCCAAAAATATTAGGCCCATCTCTGGACACTGAATGAAAGTGCTTTCAAAAGCTGATGAAATAAGGAAGGAAAAAGTCATTTTCACCTCCCTGGACAATGGACTGAGTTTAAATTTTCTCCCCAGACCACAAAACCGTCTAACCAGCCTCCTTGAACTTTTGAAACCGTATATTTCACCTCCCCGAGCTGGGTATAAGCGGTTTTGAAGGCGGTTTTCTCCTTTTCTTTTTTTTATTTATTTTGGCTGAAACTTTGAAAAATCATAATAAATAAAAGTAAAATCATAAAATAAAAAAATTCAATTTTGTTGGACTTCATATAAGTATATAAACACATAAAATATATAATATAATATGCTTTAGTATAAAATTTTGTTTATTATAGATTTAGATCTATTTTTTACTATGGTTAAATATAATAATTCATAAATGCTTTTTTATGGTCCAATCATGGTAAAATTTTAATGGTGAGATAATTATTGTACATTTCAACAGTATTAAAAATTTATACTCATTAGATTAGGTATAACTTATTTAAAGATTTATTTAGGGCAAAATATACTCTAAATAAATCTAAAACTAAGTTATAAATGATCCAATGAGTATAAAATTTTGTAATATAGTTGAACCATACAATAACTAGGCTGCTATAAAAATTTCATCATGATTGGACCATAGAAAATGCAATTATGAATTATTCTATTTAATTATAAAAAAGAATAGATCTAAATCTATAATAAAAAATTTGTACTAAAGCATATTATATTATATATCTTCTGTATTGATATACTCACATGTAGTCTAACAAAATTGGAATTACCATTTTATGATTTTTTTAATTTATTATGATTTTTTAAAGTTTAAGCCAAAATAAATAAAAAAGAAAAAGACAAAACCACCTACAAAACCGCTTATATCCAGCCCTGGGAGGTAAAAACAATGGTTTCAAAAGTTCGAGGAGGTCGGTTACCCGGTTTCGTGGTCTAGGGAGAAAGTTTAAACTCGACCCAATGTCTGGGGAGGTTAAAAGGACTTTTTCCAATAAGGAATATCCTAACTAAAAAGCCCATGAGGCCCAACCTGCAGCCCACCCCATCGTACAGTCAAGCTCTGTGGATATGCTCATTTGCTTCATGGTTATCAAGGGGAACTTTGGCTTTTATTAGTGATACGGGCTTATCATGGTTATCATTATGCTCCACAGTGACTTTATTAGTGAAGAGTAATTTCTCAAAAGAATAGTCACTATGGATATTTGGCAGGTTTGACCGACCCCAACATACCCTTAAATATAATTAATAATGCACACTTGAATTACCTAGTCTTCTTCATGACTAATTATGAGCTATAACTCGCGGTTTGTTTCTTTGGTTCCTCAATGTATATATGTAGCTCAAATGTGAATGAGAGTTGGATGAAAAAAACAAGCATTTTTTCTTGATACAAGCTTACAGAACCAGCAACGTGTGTTGCAATTTGTTTCTCTCTGGTTCATCTATTGGCCTTAGAACTGCATTATTGCTTCCAAAGCAATGTATCTCTGTGTGCATTCCACAATTGACATATGTTTAGACGACTTGGGAGGCATCAGGAGTAGAATGTGCAGTAGGATACAAAAATATGGCGGTCCAAGTTTACATGATACTTCATATTCTTCCTCCTGCGTCGAGTATTGACATCTGGCCATGCACAGAAGGCACTGGGGGGATATGGGAGAGTTCAATTATGGGGGTACGAAGCACCATGACAGATAAAAGCGCATCTATGCATATGTCAAGACACTTCTAGTGTGCTTCCTTTGTGTGGCAATGGATTGAATACCGTTAGCAGGATGCCAAAGTTATCATGTGGAGCCGCAGGGAGGACTTGTTCATGTGAGAGTAGCTACATAAAGTGCCTGTGAGTTTACTGAGAGTGAGCGGGTAGGACCCGTAGCAACGCGCTAGTAGATCATGAAATGTTCATTTGTGTATATGCGCTATTTGCTTTGCCAGACTACCAGTACCACATGAGTCTTGTGTACTGTCGGATAGAAACCGACAGAATGCTCGACAAATATATTAAGTATGACATTGCAAATATCGAATACATGGAAGGATCTATCATCACATATACCCATCCATCGATTTTGCTAGCGATCGACAATTATTATTACCTATACTTGAAAGTATATGTTAGGCCAAAGGAGGTCTATTCTCTGCAGCACCAGCAGTCCCACCCCGGCCGCCCCCTGCACTCGTCGCGGACGAAGCCGTTAAGCTTGCAGCATTTGTTGCAACCACCGCGCTGCAGGAACTTTAGGTAGCAAGCGACTGGAAAGTTATTGCATGCTGCGCCCACGCCCATGCTGGTCTCATCATCTGGATATCATTCATCACAATGCAGAAATTTGCCATTTAGTTGTAGCATGATGGAGAGAATAGTGCATCATTATTGTAATTGCACTTGGTTATACAAGCACTAGTAGAGAAAAAACCTTTCATCATCAACAAATAGTCATGTAGTTTTTGGATCCTGAACTAAAAGTTCTTAAGTCTTGGGTATAAAAATCATAGTGTGTGGGGACCATTTGTCCTAGTTGGTTACTGATCGGGATTAAATAGTCATCCATGGATTACTTCAAAAGGATAATATCTCCCACTTAGTCACAACACATTTGAAGGGACCGTGACACCCTAAGAGGGGGGTGGGTGAATTAGGTGTCTCTAAAAACTAAGGCTCCAATTGCACATATGAAAACCTATTTCAATTTCTATCTAAATGTGCTCTAGGTTTTCTCTATGTGTTGCTATCTCTACCGCTACAAAGTTTTGCACCCTAGGTCCAATCCTATACTAGCATGGCAAGTCTAAGGTAAATACGGAAAGTAATGCAAGTATGAAATGCGGAAGGTAAAGGGTAGAGAAGAGCAAACTCCCGGTACGACGATTTTTACTGAGGTATCGGAAAGCTCACGAGCTTTCTACTAATCCTCGTTGTTGGAGCCCCTCTCAAGGGAATGCCCGCGCAAGGGCATAAACTCTCCGGTCGAGTAACTCCATGGGTGACCACGGTACTTCCCCACGCGCAAGTGAATCTCCGCTCGTCCCTCCCCAGATGCTCCTCGCCACCTTCACTTGGTAGAGCTTCGGCCAAAACGCCAAGGGCCTCTCCTCCCTTGCACAAGCACCGACGGCCTCTCCACAAACTCGGTTGGAGGGTCTCGCAAGCACCGGTAAGCAAGGAGGTATGCAAACGTCGCTGAACTCTAGGATAATCACCTAAGGGATGCACTTAAGGGTCTAGACTAGCACTAAGCACTTGGCTAATCACCTAGATCTTCTATTTAGCACTTTGGTGGATTGAGCACTTAAGAATGTGTAGAACACTTGCCAATATCTTCACTGAGCTCAAGCACACTTCAATGGCCAGGGCACCTCTTATTTATAGCCCCAATCAAAGAAACTAGCTGTTGCTAGCCGTTGCCACTTTCCTGCGAACCGTCGACTGATTCGACGGGTGCAGATGAGGAACCGTCGAAATAGTCGTCGCCCCTTTCTCTTTGAATCTTTAAACTCCAACGGCTACTTTGCACCATCGACTGATTCGACGGGTGCCCCGTCGAAATAGTGGTCGCCCACCAGAGACGAATGCACACCGGTCTTCAATCACCATTGACTCGTTCGATGGACCGTCGACTGATTCGACGGGTGCCCCGTCGAACTAGTCGTCGCATTCCAGAGACGTGCGCACCTTCGGCCTTCTGACACCATTGGATGATTTGATGGTCCATCGACTGATTCGACAGACACACCATCGAATTAGTCGTCGCCTCTACGTCTTGCAACTCTTCCTTGCTTCTTCGTAGGTCTTTTCTTCTATCTTCATTGCCATCTTTTGGATGTCTACGTGAATTGGATGGCTTCAATTTGGATAACCATCATTTGGATATTGGTTATATAAGCATTTGGATGACTTCCAAAGTATCCTTGGGACCTAGAAATATCTACAAATGTCATCTAGAAAAATTGTTAGTCCCAATGATTATGTTGTCAATCAATCGCCAAAATCACAAACAATGGCCTAGGGCCATTTTCCTTACAACATGCCAGTGTTAGCCTAAATGCTAAACCATGAATGGTCGATGACCCATCATTTAGCAAAAAGTCGATCTGCACAGTTGTTTAAACGGCTTGACACAGGCGATCCTCCCGGTGAACTGACCGTACCCCAAACCGACACAGGTGAGCAAGTAGAGTTTAATCGCCATACACGGCTTGCCATCGAGTAGTGTTTGCACGCTGTGTAAACGGCTATGTAGATAAACACTGGTATGTGGGGTGGTAAGGAAGACTTGCGCGCGGCTTGAGGTTGTGGCTTTGAATCCCACGCACCACGCACACATATTTATACATGAAAAATAATCATGTGAGCATGTTGGGGCCTCCTAGGGATTTCTATTTTTTTGGCATAAAAGTAACCCTTTAATCTCGATTGGTATCACCAACCTTTAGTCCCAGGCGAAAGACCCCATGGCCATTTTTAATATTTTTTGATGCAAAAACCTTTACCCCCGGATGCTATTACCAATCTTTTTGTTCCAGTTGAAAGATCCTAGTAGGGTGTTCCTCTTGGAACCGATATATATGTGTTTTCCCACTGGGTCTGCTGGTCCATTTCTAGCAATGAAGAGAAGTGAATATATTAGGCCAGTCTCAATGGAAGGTTTCATAGAAGCTTTATGGACATTAAATTCACGGACACGCTAGTAGTTTTGCTTTCATGGCATGGCATGGTAATTAAGAGGGAGAGTTTCATGGGATGTGAGGGGAGTTTCATCCCCATGAAATTCGTGTGGCACAATGTCCATGAAAGCCCCACTGAGACTACCTTAAGGACAATGAGGCTAGGTCAATGATGGTAACCAGATTGACTGTGTAACTTACGTGAGGAGATGAGGAGGGTGACAAACAGCAGGAGGATCAACATCGTCTTCTCCCTCCCGGTGCCCATCTTGACCATCATCTCCGTTTGATGAGAGAGGGAAAAAATCTATAGGATGATATTCTTGTATTCAATTCATCATTGATCCCCTCTTCAAGATATATATATATCAGTGCTGGTTGATAGCCATAGTCAGAAATGTTTGGATATCCTACATTAATATGTAGATCATCAATTAGCTTGCCACCTTTGTTATTACAAAAGCTGCCATCTTGTATTGTACTATTTGTTGCTTATAGCATTATTAATTATATACTATTATTTCTTCTCATAGTATTTCCATTTTTGTTATCCCCATGAGATCCAAACAGACCCAAAGATGGGCGCACATTTTTTTAGTTGCCTGGTTTCAAAAGGTGCATGCATGATTTCCCCATTTTTTTTTCTCCCCAATGTTCATCCATATTTGATTACACGTTTTCTTCCCTCCCAGGAGCATGCAAATTTAATGCCTATTTTAATTTTCATTCCAATAGACATGTACATTTAATTATTTATTTCCATGGTGCATTTGTATTTAATTTCTTGTTTTGTGAAGGTGCATACACATTTAATTGCCTGATTATCTTCTACTCCAAGATTTGATTTATTAAGGAGCATATGTCCTGTTTATTGATTATAATATTTTTAGGGCATATTTGGATGGGATATAGATTATAAGAATCGAGATAGTACTTAGATAAAAATAGAAGAATATATGTAGATACAATTTATAGGGATCGGCTTTCTCTATCTCATTATTTGAATATATATTTGGTGTTTTAATTAGTAATATATAAATATATTAATAGATATTTTCGACGGCAGCACGTACGATTCTGGCGACTTGTCTACTTAACTGTATGTCTCTCGAAAGGATAATACCATTTTAGCTCGGCTATGAGATCATAAAGAATAGGATGGTATAGATGCAGTTCAGTTCGCTGGTCTACTTTTGTAGGGGCAGCAATAGACACAAGCTCAAAAAGTGGCAGCTCAAGAAGGAAGCGTCAAATGATCAAATGTATGTTGAGTTATGTATTCACTCTCGAGACATATCATGGAAAAGCCCCAAGCAAACCGTCACTACATCGTCCATGATGCATACCGAGTTTGTAGCATATTATGAGGCCACAAACAGGCATAATGGATAAAGAAATTTGTGCCCAGCTTGAAAGTGGTAGACAACATTCAAAAACCACTCAAGATGTACCGTGACAATGAGCCAGCAGTGTTTTCTGCTCATAATAACAAGTTAAACGGGGCTGCCAAACATAATGACATCAAATTTTATATTGTGAAAGAGAAAATTTAGGATCATAGCATTAATCTCGAACATGTGAAAGAACAAAGTAAAATCTCGGCATGCAAAATAGCCCTTGAAATGAATGTGGAGATGCTCTCCCCCCGTTGACCCTAAAAAAAAACAAAGTAAAATCTTGCAGACCCGCTTACAAAAGACTTAGCCAGCATGGATCTCTGGATAGTAAGGACCTAGAATAAGTTGAAAATCTATTTCAAAACAGAAATAAGTATTATTATAGCTATTAATATAAAAGTACTGACTATTACAATGAGGTATGCTCTATACACTAATCTATAATGGAATGGGCTAAGTTAAGTATTCTAATTGAAATCTAATTTTAATCATAAGATGAGATCAATGTAGAGAATATTAGTGTGATCTCCACCAGCTTGGTCCAATGACCTAGTCTGATCCTATCTCACGCTCTGATTAGGGGCACACAATGAAACCATGGTTACAACCCTCCGACGCGCAACACTACAAAAAGAGAGGTGGGTGACCGGGGTACTCATGCAAGGTTTGCCCTGCCCACCAAACCCTCCTGACAAAACCCTAGACCCGATCTACAAGGTGCTGTAGCGATGGGAAGCACCGCCGCCATATATGCCGCGCCGCCGACCCATGCCGCCGACATCTCTGCCCCTACATCGTCGGGCCATGTCTAAGTCCTCCACCAAGACTGATGGTTTCCCTCTCTCTCCTCGAATTTTAGCAGTACTTTTCGGTCTTCATATGCATACCGGGCTCTCATGACGAGGAGATACATGATCGGGATGCTCAGCGGCTCTCTGGAGCACAAGATCACCAACAAAGACAAAATTCTCCGTTGGCTACTCCAGCATGAACATCTCAATTGCAGGGCTTTCCTTTACCATCGAACATACGGCAAATCGAGAGCCATACATACTGTGAACACTGCACCAGCACATTGGAAACCCTGGAACTTATTTTCTCTGAATGCCCATGCGCTGCTGCTGTTTGGCGACTGATGGGCATTACCAGCCATCTGGGGATGTTCAAGCAGCCGCGGTTACTGGGCACTGAAATTGGCCTCCCTACTCAAGTCCAGAGAAAAAAATTTCGACGAAATTTCGGCGAAATTTCCGAAATATAGCTGTTACCAGTAAGTAGCGAAATGAGTGAAGATTACCGGTATGCAATTATTTTTTGTTTTTTAGTGCAAATTTAATTATTTTTAAAAATAAAAATGCTACCATGATCACCGAAATTCCCAAAATTTCTGAAATTTCGTTTTTACCGGTGACCACCGAAATTTTTATTATACCGAAATTTTTTTCCCTGCTCAAGTCCACCTTGACGTAATCATGATTGTCCTCTGGCAAACATGGAAAGCTCGCAATGCTATGATCTTTGACCAGAAGGCTTTGACAGCAAATGGAATTCTCCGACGCGTCATAGATGTTTTGGATGCCTTGCAGATACAAGAAACACCAACTTCAAATCCAGTCTTGGGTGTGACTATCTATATGCTTGCGTGTAATTTTCTCTTCGCTCTCACCCTTGTAGCTCCCCAGGGATGCCATGCGTATATGTACTGAGACATGTATTCTGTAGCTCCCCTGTGTTAGTAGATTTCTATCAATAAGCAAAGACCAGCCTGCAAAAAACCTACACAGGACGAAAATATGTTGGCCTAGCTCGGTTGTCGTGTGCAGAATGTTCATTATGGACCATGAAATGTTCGTGTAATTATACGCGCCATTTGCCACGACAGACTACTACCATACTACGGGAGTCTCGTGTACTGTCGGTGGTAGATTGATAGCAGCCTGTAGAATGATGAATATAAATATTATGAGATTGCAAATATCAAATACATGAAGGATCTCTCATTACATATAACCATAGATCGATTTTGTTGGCATTGACTGTTATTATTACCAGTAAAATAAATATCATTCCGTGCCGCACATGCACTTGGACACCACGCACTGGGCCTCGGGGTAGCCAAGTTCATTGCAGCATTTGTTGCAACCACTGCCTATTGGGGGCTTACACTCCCTCTTGCAACTGTCTGGAAAGATCCATCCTGCGTTCGCGCCTATGCTGGCCTCATCATCTGTATCATACATCACAATGTAGGAATTTGTGCCATTTAGTTGTAGAGTGATGGAGAGACAAGTGCATGCATTATTGTAATCGAACTTGGTTATACTGGAGAAGAGAATATATATACATATTAAGGACGATGATACTAGGTCAGTGATGGTAACCAGATCAAGTGCATAACTTACGCGAGGCGATGAGGAGGGCCAAGAACAGTAGGAGGATCAACATGGTCTTCTCCCTCTCGGTGCCCATCTTGTTCGTGATCTTGGTTTGATGAGAAAGCAAGCCTTTAGGATGATATTCTTGTATTGTGTCCATCCATCCCCTCTCTTAGATATATATAGAAAGGGCTGGTGATAGCCATAGTCAGATATGTTTGGATACACGCCTACAATATTATATCTTTAGATCATCAAGTAGTTGCTTGCCGCCTTTGTTTACATATACACAGATTACACAAGAGGTATCGTCTTGCATTAATTATATACATTTTCTTTCTTCTCGTAGTATATCCCAAAAGCTTGTTTTGCATGCGAACGTGATGCTGAATCGTCGACACCCTGCCACCGCATGTCCACGCGCAGACTGCCATGCCGAACGCATGCACTGAGCCGCTGACCGCGCATCAACCCCACCACTCTTTGGCGCCATCACACACACAATAATACATAGACACCGATGCGGGTGTTGGTGTTGGACTCAGGTGTAGGTGCCTGATTGGGTACAATCTTTGAGGACACGACAGATAACACTTGGAATCCAACACGAGTGTCGGGATCCGACACGAGTACGAGGTATCTAACTCATTAAAAACAATTAAGACACAAGTATCCAGGTAACACTGCACGCACCTCTCCCCACATCGTCACTGCATATCCCTGCATCGTCACCGCCGCCACCGTGCACCTTTCACGTGCAGCCGTCACCACCAATGGCAGAGTCGCTCCTGCGACGGAGCACCTGCTTCCTTGTGAAGGCACTCGACGTGGAGACGCGCCTTCCCTGAGGAGCACCTGCCGGTGTGTCTCCTGGATGCGTGTGGCAGCAATAGAGAGCTCTTGTGAATTAATTAATTGTATGAATAATAATTAATTAATCGATGATTGAACTGAAGAGGAGTGTGTGTGGTCGTAGTACGCAGGAGCAGATGCATACATATAACCAAGGGTATTTTCGTCTATTTAATGGCCTGGAAAATAGAAAAGGGAATTAAAACATGAAATAAGGGTAAGGAAATCAAGTTGTCAATGTTTTAAGTGGTAATTTTATATAAGAAATGTTTGCGATGATAAATTTGCGAAGCGTCAATATTTGTGATGGCAAAAATTCAATTTTCTTGGTTTAGATTTCAGTTAGACGTAATCCTATTGTTTGTTGTGGACCTTCTTGGGCTCTACCCCAATGCTGGGTCCCCCCTGTATGTAAGTTATCATTTTTTTTGTAAAAGAATTTACCATCCCTTTTCTATTTAGGCCTTTGTCAGCGCTCGGAGATCGGAGGTCCCCCAAGCGCCCAGGGACTGAAGAAGTACGTAGGCCTAGTCGGCCCACTAAGGGGGCCTGGCCTGGCCCATGTTTGATATAGAAGGCAGAGACAGGGGCAAGATCATCCCAAGAGATGAGGCTTTCTGGCTAAGAAAGGTCGCCCTAGACAGTAGGATAACTCTAGTACCGCCTGACCACACCATAGGTTGGCCCCATAAGGCACGCCTTCCCCATGAGATGGAATCATTACAAAAAGCCATTGCAACAGGGGTGCGGAGACAAGGAGCCTGCCCGCCTTGGTCACCTCCTGTCCGCTGATGGCGGGCGAAAAAGATGGACTCCTCCCTACTCTGTGCGTTACCTCACGGGCCAGTAAGGGAGGTGTACAAGAAGATTAGGATGGCATGGAGTGTCATACCCAATTTTCAAAAGAAAACCGAGTACATCTCATATGTGCGCCAGGATCAAATTACACATATATGATAGACAGTGAGTGAATAATAGAAACAGTACTCGAACGAATAACTGATAAATATAGTACTTATTACACTCATGACTAAAGGCACGAAGGCCAAATTAACTGGTTCACACGTTAACTAAAGACGATAACTCCGGAAGCACTCCACAGGCATCTGACTGGTGGAACACACGCCTAGAACTCATCAAGGTCACTGAGATACTCCGCTCTATTATTACCTTCTGATCCAATACAAGCAAGGGTTAGTACACTTATGGTTGGTACTCCACAAGTGGGGGAAATATGCAAGCTATCAAGGAGAGGCTTGGTTTATAGCGGTCAACATTTTAGTTGGTCAAGTTTTATTAACAAGCAACTATTTACTAAGATATAAGTATATACCAACTCATATTAGCATAAAATAAGCATAAAATAAACCATGAGCATAACCAATAACATATGCATGCAAAGATTTGATTTCATATTCTGATAGATTAATCACATGAGGGTCCAGGCCGTTCATGATCGCGAACACGGCTGTTATAATAGTTTTACACTCTGCAGAGGTTATACACTTTCACCACAATTCGCGTAAAAGCTCCGAAGAACTTTAAACCCAACCAGGCTGTGCAAAAGTAGGCATAATACCACACTTCCAAGGTGTGATTGCATAGGGATGCTACGAGGCCTTTAGAAAGATTCCCTAGTTAGAAATAATCTGCTAAGATTTCCGGATCGGAAGCAGGCATAACCCTCCCTAACGGGTATAGTGTCTTAGCTAAGCCCACTTCCCGAGAGGACCGGGCTATACACCGTCAACCGCCACCCCCCATGCCCTTTCGGTAAGATCATTCCTAACCAAGGTTTCTAATTAATTAGCCAAGACCAGAGCCATGTAGTAGTGTGGTTGTACGGTTAATCCTGGGTGGTTCTCCATGTTCCGATTAACATGGTGATCTTGAATTATCATGACAAGATATAACAATAAGGATATTCATCAATGTTGGATAGAACCCATCATGAACCAATGTTAAGCATCTAGCATAGCTACCCAACATAAAAGTAAACCCGGTGTATCAAGGCTTAGGTGTAAAAGACTAGTCATCCTTACATAGGACCCATCAAATTAATGCAGCGTGAACATAAAGATAAATTTAATTATCATGCAATGTGTATAGGTTCAAAAGAGTATGCTGAGGGGGAAAATGTACTTGCCTTCCTCAAAGTACTGCGGTGGCTCCTCCTCGTAGACTTGATCTTGATCTCCCTCGAACGGACCGTTCTCTATACGATCACACAAGCATTCAATCAATAAAAGCAAAACAATACACCATACAACTTTTAAAGACGCAAAGACGTGTCCAGAACTACTGTTGATGCAGAGCCGATCGCGTGAGCGTAAAGATCACTCAAATCGGATTTGAAACGTTTAAAATATGGTCAAAACAAGGTTCAGGGGCTTCTCTGTACTAATCCTAACCTTCCAGGGGCTTAGATTGAAGAAACAGAGGACCTAAAACGTAATTTTGTATAAGAACAGAAGGACCTTTGGGAAAAACGGCCATAGAGGACGGCGGGTTTGAAATCTAAAGAAGACAGGGGCTAAAACAAAAAGAAAAGGATCTAAATCTAATTAGTTTTGAACTGGACAGGACTGCGGGTTGATTCCTAAGAAACGGAGGATCTTTTCTGCAAAGTTGGCACGGCTGAGCGGTAAGGCTCAATT
This sequence comes from Digitaria exilis, assembly GCA_015342445.1. NCBI lineage: Eukaryota > Viridiplantae > Streptophyta > Magnoliopsida > Poales > Poaceae > Digitaria > Digitaria exilis. The sequence continues at coordinate 643,354 of JACEFO010001741.1, forward strand.
GGACCTGGGTCAGATCGGCTTTCAGCCGTTGGATCTACATCTAATGGCTAGGGTTGAAAGGGGGCGACGCCGGCAGCTGAGACGACGGCGCGCGGCGGTGCTTCACCGGGAGTTCGCCGGAGTAGACGCAATCTCGAGCTAGGGAGCTCAATTTTCCATGATTCAAGGCTTGGGAGCTAGCTGGGAACACAGGAAACCTATTTTGGGAGTTCTAAGCGAGGGCTGAGCGACAGAGGAAGCTTGCGACGAGCTATGGCGGCTCGACTAAAGCCGGCGAGATGACACGGCCACGAGGAAGCAAAACAACGGAAAAGAACCGCCTCGGCGGGTTCCTTACCTCAACGCGAAGCTTGGCGGTGAGATTGAAGCGGCAAGAAGGCGGTGAGAGCTCGAATCGAGGCGGCGGCTTCAAGCTAGGGTTTGCGGCGGCGCAAGGCTCTGGTGGCGGCGGAAGCTGTGGGTTGAATTGGGAGTCAAAGGAGCTCGGGCGGCGCCTTATATAGGCCGGGAATCCAGCTTGCGCAAGGGGAAAACGACGTGGACGTGGGGCTGGCTCGAACTCGTTGGAGTAGTCCTGCTCGAGGACGACGCGAGCTTGAAGATGACAAGGCGGGCCCACTCGTCAGAGAAAGAAAGAGAGAGAGAGAGAAGAGAGAGCAGCTGGGCCGCGAGCTGGCGGGATGGGCCAAGAGAAAGGGATTGGGCCGACGAAAAAGAAACTGGGTTGGGCTAGAAAAGAGAGGGAGAGAAGAGAAGGTTTGAAAATTAAATTTAAACTTTTGTAAACTCTTTCAAATTCAAACCAACACTAAAAAATATATGCAGCAGCATGAATGCAACAAAAACTTTATTTGACTCTAATTTAAATGTTGTTTAAATATTTATGAGCCAATATTTAAATTTGCAACTTAATATATCCGTAAACAATAAAGATAAGAGAATAAGTTACTTATATTGATTTAAACGTGATGATCAAAATTAGGGTGTTACATGGAGCCACCTCATGCCGCATCCCAAGAACCCCCGGGGTCCTGACCCGGGGTCTCCACCAAGGAGAAACATGTCCCACACTTACCGTACCCAACGGGGCGTGAGGGCCAATGTGGGACCTACCTGTAGGACCCACTTGCACTTTGCGGCACCGACCATGGGCATGTTCAATGTACTTCTCAACAGATATTTGCCTCCCCAAAAAAGCGCTTGGGAAAGACTATAAATAGGATAGAAAGGGCAACTGTAAAAGGATCTAATCCCAAGCAGAAGAACCGAGGCTAATCACTCTAGAGCCATCAGCTTCTGTTCCTCCCCCTCTCTCACTCTAATAAACCACTCTCCACAAAATAGGACGTAGGGCTATTATCCTCAGGGAGGCTCGAGCCTGTATAACTCTCTGTGTTAAACCTCTCCACTCGGAGGTAGGTAAGCAAAGCTCGTGCACCGCCCGGGCCGAATATCTAAACCTTGGCCCCTGCTAGTGGTATTAGACACCGTCAGCCTTGCTTAGGCAATCATTTCGTGCAAAGGCTTCAGGGATCATATAGTTTCCTAAAAAGTGTATTCATGTTCTTTAACCGTATTAGTGACTGTAATATACAACAGACAATGAGATTTCAGGCCCTATCTAAGTGGTGAGGAGGGCGCTGGAGGCGTCGGTGACTGAGTAGAAGTCATCTCCTCAAGGAGAAGGTCATTGCAGGCCTCCAGGAACGTTAGGAACGGGCGACCACGATGAAGATGAAGGCCGATGGCCTTGTACTTTGGGTTGAGTTCGCGGATGACGTTGAGGATGAGACACCAGTAGGTGACATGCTGAATGAGGTCACTTAGGGCATCGGCCATGGCCTTGAGGTGCCAGCAGTAGATGGTGATGGACAAATCACCTTGAATGAAGGTGTGGAACCGGGCGTCGAGGAGAGCACGGGTCTCGTGGTAGCCGAGGAATTATGATTCGATGGCGAGGTAGATGGAACAGGGGGTGGCACCAGGCACCATCACCGTGTCGACGATTTCATTGGAGAGCATGCTATGAATCCAAGACCGGACCACACCGTCCATCCTGGCCCAGTCAGGGTACCCTAGAGCAGGGAGGTCTTGGAGGACATGGGCGTTGAGGGAGAACTTCCCGATGGTGAGCAAGAATTGCTTGCGCCAGCAGGGATGGTTGGTCGTGGCGACGTTGAGGCAACGTTGCCCACCACTGCTGCTGCCATCATGTCCAGTCGTTCCCTGGCAATTGCGAAATGCTTCCCCGTCTGTGTTTCCAACACCCCGGTGATGGAGACGTCCTTGCCTGTCTGCATTTCCAACGGCCCAGCTAGGGCGACGTCCTTCCCAATCTGTGTTTCTAACGCCCCGGAGTCCATGACATCCTTCCCCGTGCTGATCCGCACCAGCGCTCCAGTGAGCTTCTATCAGGTTCTGCCTTGTAGAGTTTTTGAGTTGTCTCTACTCCTGCCTTGTAGTGTTTTAGGACAGTCTATGTGAAGAAGATGAGGCTTTCTATACCCTCTGCCGTCTTGTAGCTAGCTAGGGCTTGACATGGGGAAATTAATGGTTTTGCAGGGGTTTCTGTGAATAGGATTCAGTGGTCAGGACGTCTGAATTCGGCATATGAATCTTTGTTTCATTACCATGCTTGTACACAGACATGTTTATCAGTTTTGGTAGTTCTTTGTTTCATTACCTTGAACTAAATTGTTTTGCACTGCTGTAGTGCTGTAACGTACCTAACATATTTAGGCAGAGTTTAGCTATTGTATAAAAGGGAGGGTATTTTTCAAGGTAAATGTACATACATCGTTTTCATGTGTACAATCTACTAAATCCTTTGTAATGTTTATAAAATTTCAGTAGAGGGTTAATAGTCAAAATACAGTAACAAGTGTTCTGGTCTGCGGCTTTGTTGTTACACTTACACTGCTGTCCTACCTGAGAGGCGTTTTAAGCACTAAGAATTCTTTCAACCATGATTGTAATATTGACTGCAATGTTGCAGACGAGTTAGCATGATAGTGCTCCAATTTTTAATTAGTAAACTGAGCTTTGTTGTTATCTATTTTGCTAAGGCCATGCTGTTGTGTAGATCGATTCATCTCTAACTGAAAGAATGTGGAGCAGTAAAATTTTGTATCCCTATCTTGCCCTGTGTGTCAGCTGGTTGTTAATGATTTTCTTTGAGCAGATTGGAGCAATTGGATTAGATAGATAGATAGATAGAGAGAGAGAGAGAGAGTCATACAGGAGGCTGGTCAGGTACATATGAATCCCTGATAGAGGCATACATGATGAGGTTGGTGCAGATTGGAGCAATTGGCTTGCCTTCGTGCCTTGTGCCATCTGATTAATTTCTGTTTGAACAGATTGGAGCAATTGCGTAAGTTGGTCAGCATTCAGCAACACAGGAATCCCTTATCTGACTTATTCAAAGTTTGAACAGTAAGATCTTCTAAATGCAGAGACTGATTATTTTTAGCACTATAGCCTTATGCCTTCACAACACTAGATGCATGTCATAAGTTGCAGGCCATAGGAACAACAACTATTCCTCATAATTTAACTCTCTAGATTTCAACACCCATAATTATGAATGATATTGGAGTATACATGTTTGCGTTTTTTCTCAGGGTAGCAAAAAATGTGCCATAAACCGTTCATAGCTGTCAGATGCCACAAGTGGAGGTGCCAATTTTTTTAGACGTCTATAACACGAGGTGCAATATCGAAAACACTTTTGCAACATACAAGTCAATGTTTGGGCATATACTTGAGCATCATGGTGCGGAGGGTGTGCGAGGGGGGATGGGGTGGGGGGGAGGGGGAATTCCCGCTGCAACATCCTTTCACAAATTATTGCAACATGAAAACAAAACTACTGCAACATTACAAAAATCACTGCAGCATTACCGATATTATTATTAGAAGGATAAGTGTCATGGTCTCATTATTTCATTGTGTTGTCTGCTTTCGGTTGAACGTAAGTCATTTAGAGTGAAGTGGCTCTCGATGAGATCAGAAAGCGTAATCAAACTTTTACATTTTACAAGTGTGATCCTTGTAGGATATAAAATATTGATAGAACTGTACTACTATGAGGTAAGGAAAACTTGTCACTCCATGCTTTATCAAAATAGTCAGAAAAGAGAGATGAGCATCAGTATTACAAACATGTTTGTTTAGTGGAACGGGGCTACATCTCTATAGGCAGTTGACCGGGGGTACACCAACATAGAATCAAGCCCCATCGTTGTCTTCATCGAACTTTCCGTCGTCTCTAAGCCTGAAGAGAGGCTAGCAGGGGATAAAGAAGGGAGAGTACAAATGAACTTGTACTCAGAAAGTGTAGGAAATTATATGACATGCAGCTGAAATAGGAGGGTCTTTTGGGTTAACTTATGCTTACGCAACATCATATGTTTTTATCTTAAGTCCTTAGCACCTATTTACAAGATGTGAAAACCACTATTTCAAACGACATCCAACTCTCGAAAATCCATCCGAGCCACTATCCAACCTCCAGATCAACAAACCTTCGATCCAACCAACCACCATCATGACCGCGAGTCACGGTTGATATATCAGTTTTACACTCCGTAGAGGTTGTACAGTTTTCACCATGAGTCATGATGGGGGCCGGGGTACAATCGCCAAGGTTCGCCCTGACCACCAAACCCACCTGACAAAACCCTAGATCCGATCTAAAAGCCGTTGTAGTGACGAGAAGCACTACCACCATATATACCGGACCCATCATATGTGCCACCTACATCGCCGTCACCGCCATGGCTACTTCCTCCACCAAGACTGATGGTTGCCCTCTCTACCTCTCTCTATATTCATGTATTTTTTTATCTAGACATTGTTGTTCATCTCGAGTTAATGAAATCAACCCGCTAGATCTGCACCTAAAGTTTCTAGATTTCTATCAATGACCAAGAGCCAGCCTAGAAAAAGCCACACTAAGGATGAAAATATAATGGCCTAGGTCATTGGTTAACATGCAGAATGTTCACTATGGACCATGAAATTTTCATACGTGTGCACACGCCATTTGCCACGACAAACTACTACGGAAGCGTCGTGTACTGTCGGTGGTAGACTGGTAGCAGCCGGTAGAATGATGGATAAAAATATTATGGCATTGCAAATATAGAATACATGAAGGATCTATCATTACATGTACCCATCCATCGATTTTGCTGGCCATTGACTGTTATTTTTTACTGGTAAAGTAAAATATCCTAGTCCAAGCACCAGCAGACAGACCCCTGGCACCTGCCTCTGATGTAGCCGTAATCTCTGCAGCATGTGTTGCAAGGGATGGGGGGGAAAACACACGTCCTGTAGCATTCAGGTGGAGTGACCCATTGTGCATCCGTGCCAATGCTGGCCTCATCATCTGTATATCGTACATCACAATGTAGGAATTCAATCGCCATTTAGTTGTAGAGTGATGGAGAGACTACAAGAAATGTGTGACTTTTTAACGTATTCGGTATGACAATAGGTCATAATGTTATTATATCATCTGGTTTATGACATTTTATTTTAGACACTTCAACTTTGTGACACAAAAATCTTGTGCGTCATAAAAAAATGTCATACAACTAGCCAATGTTCATGCAATGACGATATTTACTATGTCATAGAAATACTTTCCGTATCATAAAATCTAATTTACAAATGCCATCAACCAATGACAAAGTTTGTGTGTCTCAGATCAATAAATATTTTCTGACACACAAACTTGATCATTGGTTGATGGAATTTGTAAATTAGATTTTGTGACACAGGAAGTGTTTCTGTGACATAGTAAATATCGTCATTGGATGAACATTGACTAGCTGTATGACATTTTTTTATGACGCACACCATTCTTTTTATCACAAAGTTGAAGTGCCTAAAATATAATATCATAAACTGGATGATATAATGACATTATGACCTATTTTCATACTAAATACGTCAAAAAATCACACATTTCTTGTAGTGAGATTAATAATGCATGCATTATTGTAATCGGACTTGGTTATATAGGAGAAGAGAATATATATTAATGACGATGATGCTAGGTCAATGATGGTAACCAGATCAGCTGTATAACTTACGTGAGGCGATGAGGAGGGCAATGAACAGTAGGAGGATGAACATGGTCTTCTCCCTCCCAGCGCCCATCTTGACCGACATTTCGGTTTGATGAGAGAGAAAGTCTATAGAATGGTATTCTTGTATTGTGTTCATCCATCCCCTCTCCTAGAGATATATATAAGGGCTGGTTGATAGCCATAGTCAGAAATGTTTGGATACACCTACATTAATATGTAGATCATCAATTAGCTTGCTGCCTATGTTTATACATATTACAAGAGGTAGGACCACATCTTGTATTAATTATATACTATTTGTTCGTTCGCATAGTATATCCATTTCTGTTATCCCTATGAGATCCAAACAGACCCAAAGATGGATGCACATTTTTTTAGTTGTCGGGTTTCTTCATTTTCAAGGTGCATGTGTGCGAATTTAACCCTTTTTTGTCCCCAAGGTTCATCCATATTTGATTGCATGTTTTCTTCCTTCCCAGGAGCATGTAAATTCAATTGCCTATTTTATTTCCATTTGAATGTGCATGCAGATTTAATTGTTTACTTACATGATGCATTCATACATTTTCAAGGTACAACATATGATTATTTTTATATTCAAAGATTTAATTCACTAAGGAACGCATGCCCTGTTTATTGATTAACATCTTTCGCTCGGGCATATTTGGATGTGATATATATAGATTATAAAAATCTAGATAGTAGCTATAGATAAAAATAGAAGAATATGTGTAGATACAATTCATAGGGATATTATTTCTATCTAATTGTTTCAATATAGATTTTTGGTGTTTTAATTAATAATAAACAAGCAGATATTTCTTGCGGCTGGTACCATCCATTTAACTGCATGTCTTGTAAGGATATCATTTTAGCTCGGCTGTGAGATCATAAAGGATAGGCTGGTAAACACAGTTTCGTTTGGCAGCCAAGTTTTGTGGGGGCAGCAATAGACACAGGAAGCTCAAAGTGGCAGTTCAAAGAAGGAAGCATCAAATGATAAAATGTTTGTGCAATTGTGCCTGGTTAGTGGAGCCATGCAGCTACGGCCAGTGTATAAAGCTCTTGTCGATTAGAGGCTCTACACGCTGGATGGTTATTTAGTTTATTAGTAAATTGAATCATCAAGATGCAAGGCAACATTAGTTAGCAATGTGAATAATATATATAGGAAAAAGTCCAATTTACTACCTTCAAGTATATGTATAGTCCAATTTACTACCTTCAATGTAAAGGTTTCCTTAAGCCCCTGTGTTTCCTAAACCGGTTTAAACTTGCCTCTGAACGTGTATCTAAAACCGGATCTGATGATATGGCTGGTTTATTGACCGGTTTTGCTGACTAGGTTTGACACATCAGCAATCTGACGCGGCAAGTATTATGTATTCATTTACAGATGTCCAGTGCCCCTCTCGACTCTCGTACTTTAATTCCTCACGAAAAGATTTTAAATATGCATTCATATTCTGAGTTCGATCGCTTTAATGCAAAAGGAAAGGCTGGCTTTCAAGTTCATTACACATTGTTGATTTCACTTTCTAGCAACTACAAGCAGCTACAAGAGTTGCATCATATCACCAGCTCATGGTCTCATCAGTGAACTACACAAGCACAAATAATTCAGTGTCATCCAATGCAGGGCACAGTGCTTGAGAGATCGATGCAGAGTAGGGCGCACGTGATCCTTAGCCATCAGCCACGGAGCTGCTGTAAACAAAGTAGAGCAGATAGTATTAGCACCAAGGATTAAACCACAACCAACCAGCAAATTTCTTCCTTCGTACTTCAAACTATTTTGCCAAAGGGAAATTTCATCGAACACCTACCAGATCAGTGTGCTTGGAGTCTAAAGTGGCACCACCATAGGGAATCATTCCCAGTCCGTTGCTGTTGGCTCCTTGTCATTTTCGATGCCAGCGCAGAGGCACACGAAGGAGCCGGTGCACCATGTGGCGGGGGAGCTGGGTCCAGAGCTGCGCGAGGCCACGGGCAATCGCGGAGAGAGTGTGTTGCACGCCAGGAAGGGCCTATTGCTTACGAGGTCGAGGGATGCTGAGACCTAGCGAAGAGCAGGACGCCGTCGCAGCAACTGGTGATGGAGCTACGTACAACAGCGGCGGAGCTATGGCGCCGTGCAGCAGGCGAGGGGTGCTCTGCGCCATAAACTTCCTTGTGCCACGTCAGATTGCTGATGTGTCAAAGTCAGCAAAACCGGTCAACAAACCAGTCAAATCATCAAACCTGAGTTTATATACACGTTGAAGGTGAAGTTTAAACTGGTTTATGAAACACAGGGACCTTTTGTTTCTTTATGTGGTTACCGGAACTATGCATATACTTGAAGGTAGTAAATTAGACTTTTTTCTGTATAGTATGAGATGCAATCTGATACTCGCCCTGTTGTCATGTGCTCTTTGTCACCACTACATATATGAGATATTTTAGACTTTCTTAATTTGTATAAGCTAGCAGATACATATATGTATATATGTAGATCAGTCCGTAAGTTCTTGTCTCTCAACAAAGAGTGGTGCACTGAATTTACCCAGCAATGTGGCTTGCAAATCTCTGATGTATAAAGCACATGGTCTCTTCTAGGCTGGTACCATGTCAGCCATGGCCATGCAGGCTTCCTCCTTAATTACGTGTGCCTGCACACCCCACTTAATGGGCGATAATCCTCAGTTCCTCACCAAAGGTTAAAATAATTCTCGATGTGCAGTGGCGAGTACGATGTTGCATTGCCTAGCAACAAACATTTTTATTCAAAGGACTAGTGGCATGCTTGATGACCTCGGTAATTCAGTAGTTTTACGGTTGGCAGTGATGCTGAGCAATAGCCAGTGCAATCTTGTCTCATTGCTCGTCATCTCTTTACCTTGATTTTTTAGATAATATCTCTTTCTTTTGATATATCATATACGCTTTGATCCAATAATTTTTTTTTTGTGATGAACGTTATTCGAAACTCATCAACCTTATTAGTTCTTTATTCTGTTGTCATTCAAACAACAAACCCACTCGGCGTTGCATGCACTTTCGCCACATGAGATGTTCATGCGTGTATACGGCATTTAATTTGATATAGCAAATTTTACGTGGGCTTCGTGTCAGTAGTAGAAGCTGATCATACAATGACCAAGTACATGAAGTATTACACTGCAAGTATCGAATACAGGAAGGATCAGATATACCCATCCATCGATGTTGCTACCTATTGATTATTAATATTAAGTACATATCCTAGGCCAGAGGAGGTCTAGTAGTAGCTAGTAGTGCCGTGTATTTCAGTCTGTGCAGCAGGCACAGCGGTCATGTTCATCGCACTTGCCACGTTCGAAGAAGCTAGCTTTGAGATCCATTCAAACTTCGCAAGTAACTTTGAGCACTGAAGTTGATTTGTTTTTTCTTTTTTAAAAGAAAACGTTTGCCCACATTAGAGTCCATTTTCGCTTTTGAAAAGGAAGTGAGCACGTTCATATATGGTCTCCAGAAAAGTACGTACTACATATACAGTCTCATGAAAAGTATGTGTACGTCCTATCCTGTGTATAACGACATATCAACTTGTTCATATATACTATGCATATTGATCCATATACTATGTGTATGTATCAACTCGTTCATATACTTTTACTGAAGCACTACTTCATACTACTGTTTATCTTGAACTAGTATTGGTTCGAAAAAATATTCGTTTTAATACCGTCCACAGTACACTGTCGGTTTAAGCACGCGAAGAAAAATTAGACTCGACTTACTCTTCCCAAATTATTTCACTTATTAGCTCAACCTAGAAACTATTGAGATTTGTCTTTTTTTTCATTCATCTATAGCTACCGTTTAGATTCTTATAATTTGTATCGCATTCAAAATGGCCCTAAAGCTATTAATCAACTAAACATGCCATGCATGTCTTCCTAAATGAACCAAATCTTGGAATGGATAAAAAAACAGGATAATAAATGATGTCATAATGTTTATTTAATTAATTTAGATAATATGGAGAAACGACTTGCAAAGCAGGTATATAAGTAGTTCTGAATTATCACTAGCCTTTTTAAATTTATACTAATCATCATCAGTTGAAGATGCAACGTGAGTATAGAAGTCTACACATGCAAATACCATTTAGTGTCCACCAGCCTAAATCAACTAGTGGGATGTGTGCTCCACACAAAACCATACTTTTTGATGGTGTCATGTACTCATGTGGACAAAACAAGCCATTACATATCCTGTATAACACATATATCATTTTCATTATTAGTATGTTGGATGGAATTTATAAATGGTTAATTGGATACACACCATTATAATTTTCACGTTTTTGAGCTACACCATTACTTCTCGCTTAATAGGAGAGAGACCATTGCAATTTTGCGAATATTGGAGATATGACATTATGTATGTATTTGATGCTGTTAGACCCACATGTAGGCGTAAAGTACTATTTATATTTCCGTATGGACTGAAACACCCCTGGCACATCTCCACCCTATGGTCACTTACATGGGGACCCACCCGTCATCTCCTTCCTACATCCCTTCTTCCCTAGTTCTTCTCCAACTATGGGCCATGTCGTCCTGCTCCTCGGGCTCCTCCACTGCGGAGGCCTCCCTTGCCACCTACTCCTGCTCTAGCTCTACCGTCACACCCGGGGGTGTGTCTCCCTCGCCGCCGCCTATCCACCTCACCATGGGGCTCCACATCAAGGGAGCTCGCGTCGGTGGCTCCAATCCCCGGCGAATCTCTCTTTCTGCCTTAGCCTCTCCATGGGGGCCGGTGTATCCCTTCCCTTCTCTCCATCTCTGACGACTCTCTCTCTCTCTTCCCCTTCTCTCCAATCTCCGGTAGGCGTGCTGCAACCCTACGACGAGGAGGGCTCCTCACCTGATCCAGAGCTGAGCGGACACCAGGCACAAGCTCCAGACCTGGCCCGATGCCGCGATCGGGCTCCATTCAGCATGCGCGAGGCCTCGCTTGCCGATAAGTCCCGTGCCGCAGTCTCCATCATCGGCGAATAGGCCAAAAGGCACGACGAGCTAGCTGAACCGAGGAGGAAGAAGAGCACAGAGGTAGGGGATGACACATTGTTGGTCTTTTGCTCCGGTAATCTGCAAGGGGTTAGCCAAGCGGTAGGTTTTAGGCAGTGTGCGTGGAACCAATAGCACGATGGTGACACCGGGATACACAAGGTTTATACAGGTTTGGGCCACCAGAGCGTAATACCCTACGTCCTGTGTCGGTGGTGTTGTTTGTATTGCAATGGATGGGTGTGCAAGCACTAGGGGTGGGCATTCGGTACTAACCGAACTGAACCGAAATTACCGAGGCAATTCGGTTCCTAAGAAACAGGTACCGATCGGTTCTTCTCAGACTCAAGTACCGACTAATTTCGGTTTCCGTTAGTTTGGTTCGGTTCCGGTAAAAACCGAACTAACCGAGGTGTCAGTGATCAATCGAAGGAATCGCAAAAGTGTAGAACAAGAACAGTTCAGAGCAGCAAGCAAAATCCAATGAATAAAAAAGGAATACATCCAAGATCGAACTGCACCATAGGCCACAGCACCAGATCAATCTCTGAACTACCGTGAGCTAGCACCAGACCACCCTGAAGAGATGTGAGCATCTAGCCTGGCGGCGCATCCACCGATGGAGATTAAGCAGGTCCTGCGGTACGGCCAACAGGGTACCAAGCAGCCTCCGGGCTCCAGCAGCAGTAGATGTGGACCAGGTGGCCTACGGGCGTGCGGCAGCCTAGCGTCGAGCACTCGAGCGTTGCTGGAGACGGAGCCGCGGAGGGCTGAGCCTCGGCGGCGGAGGAAGAGGGGCGTGCGTGCGTGCTCTGCTGCGTGGTGTGCGTGGCGGCGGAGGGAGGGGTGCGTGCAGGTGTGCAGTGTGCGGCGTCCGCCGTCCGGCCTCCGGCGTGTGTGCGTGCGTGCTGCGTGGCGGCGGAGCCGCGGAGGGAGGGGGGAACTGGCGAACTGGAGCAGACGGGGGGCTGTGGGAGCGGCGGAGGGAGGGAGAGGTAGGGTTTGTTACTGGGCTTATGTTAATGGGCTCTAGTTGGGCTATTACTAAAATGTCCGGTTCTCCTCGGTTGACCGAGAACTGAGCCGAACCGAACCGAGGAGTTCGGTTCCCACAGAATAGGTACCGAGAGCCGAACTGAAATGCTCGGTTCCGGTTCGGTTCGGTTCTGGTTCTTTCGGTTCGGTTCTCGGTTATTGGTGCCCAGCCCTAGCAAGCACGGGTGCTATAGGCTAAGGTTTGATCTGCCCCCTGGGGGTGGTCCTAGGCCGACTTATATAGTCTGGTGTCCTAGAGTTACAAGTCGGTTGGGATCTAATCCTATTGGCTTACAATAGGAAATAATCTATCTTCAGGAGTCCTTCCTTCTCTCACGAATCATTTACTTGGCCGACACTTCATGGGTTATGATAGGCCCTGAGGTATCAATATCCGTCACACATGGAGCTGTATCTCAGAGAGACGGAGGAAGGGCATTTTGGTCCATACGGAAATATAAGACATACTATTGAGTTGGATGCACCAAACAATTCAACCCAAAAGCTTAAGTTAATCGGGAAAGGTGGGCAATTCACATATACTCCAACACTCCCCCTCACGTGCAGGCTCCCTTAGGCCGCATACGTGGATATCAGAGTGGGCTGTGATTATTTTATTTAATCGCGTCCGCCTGGATTTGAACTTACAACTTCTGGCTCTGATACCATATTGAGTTGCATGCACCAACCAATTCAACACAAAAGCTTAAGCTGATAGGAAAATATGGGCAATTCACTTATACTCCACATACTTATAGGTTTGCAGATGGGTTCAACAGCATCAAATACATATATAGTGGCATATCTCCAATTTCCACAAAATTGTAATGGCCTCCCTCATATTATGTGAGAAGTAATGGCGAGGCCCAACACTACTACACATTCAGCCTTATCAGACGCCCCCTTCACAGCTGGTTTTATGAAAACCGGTTGTTAAGCCTCATCACAGCCAGTTCAAAGTAGGTGGCCCATGTGGCCGTTGAAACCGGCCACATACTTATAAGTTTGTAGGTGGGATCAACAACATCAAATACATACATAGTGGTATATCTCTAATTTCCGTAAAATTGTAATGGCCTCCCTCCTATTATGCGAGAAGTAATGGCGTGGTCCAACACTACTACACATTCAGCCTTATCAGACGCCCCCTTCACAGCTGGTTTTATGAAAACTGGTTGTTAAGCCTCATCACAGCCAGTTCAAAGTAGGTGGCCCATGTGGCCGTTGAAACAGGCCACATACTTATAGGTTTGCAGGTGGGTTCAACAGCATCAAATACATACATAGTGGCATATCTCCAATTTCCACAAAATTGTAATGGCCTCCCTCCTATTATGCGAGAAGTAATGGCCTGGCCCAACACTACTACACATTCAGCCTTATTTGACACCCCGTTCACAGCTGGTTTTATGAAAACCGGTTGTTAAGCCTCATCACAGGTAGTTCAAATTAGGTGGCCCATGTGGCCGTTGAAACCAGCTGTGAAGAGTTATCACAGCCGGTTCCAAAGTTGGTGGCACTGGTGTCCATTGGAATCGGTTGTGATGCTACTCATCACAGCCGGTTTGTATAACAGCCGCCTGTGATGTATCACAGCCGGTTAGGGATGGCAACAGATAAAATCCGCACGAATAGTGCTTCTAGATATCCACGCCTGCACCATAAACCCTGTGCCAACGCCAACGCCCGCTATTCGCTGTGGGCATGAAATCGAGTCCGCGTCCGCTATCCACAGATAGTATATGCCCGCGGGTAGTCCACGAATCCGTACCGCTGCTAGGTCGATTCGAGACAGGACGAGGGGGAGCAGCCAGCGGAGCAGCAACAGAGCAGGTCGATGGAGGGCGGCCGGGTGTGGAGGTCGGCAGCGGCCACGGAGGGAGCTAAGGACGTAGCCCGGATGGTGCCGAGCCAAGCCACTGACGCCTGGATCTCGTGAGTTGGGGTGCGGCGGCGGAGGGCGTGGACCGTGGAGGCCGACGGCACCAGAGGGTGGCAGAAGAGGAGGAGGGCGGAGAGCGCGCCTGGTCTGGTCTGGATCTCACGTCGCAGTGTCGCTCGCTCGGGGTTGAGACTCGGGAGGCGGGATCTCGCGAGTCTCTCGGAGTCGGGGTGTTGGGATGGGCGGTGGAACAGGAGAGTAGGAGACTAGGGGGGCGAGGCTGCGGGAGAGGGGAGGATGAGAGTAGGGTTGCCCTAGTTTTTTTTGGGTCCACCTGTAAGTTAACGGGTTTCACGGGTTTGAAGATACGGATAACATTTTTCTATGCCCGTTAACAGATATCCGTTGGGTTTGGACTCATACCCACACCCGCACCCATGGATATGAACCTAGACCCATATCCACGCCCATCGGGTTTCATATCCGCGGGCACACAGATATTTCATGCCCGTTGCCATCCCTACAGCCGGTTCCATCCACCAACCGGCTGTGATGTGAACTTTCCCAACCGGTTTGGAGGTTGAACCAGCTGCGATGGGCATCTACAGGACAAATGCATTATCCCCTCCGTCCCCTCACTTTCTTCTCCAACCCAACGGCCCTCACATCCTCCCCCATTGTTGCGGCCATTCTTCACTGTGAAGCTCATGGAAACTCCACTTCTTTGAGGAATGGACTTCACCAACTTGTTTAAAAGTTAGTTTCTTGCAATGTATCACCTCTTGTACTTGATTGTTGTCTCTAATTCGTATGTTTGCAATGAAAATGATGGCTTTGATGTTCTTGATGCTAGTGGCCATTTTGCACTCAATCTCATATAGCTCTGTCTTCATACTAGAACTTGTGATATGGCCAAGTGCTTGAACTTTGTTGAACTGATTGAACTTGTAAATATGGCACACCAACTTTCTTGTCTTCGAACTTGTTGTTGTTGTGGATATATATTGGTGGTTGAAGTTGTGGATATATTTATTGCTACGATATTTGGGAAATTTGGAAATGGCCATTACAGCCCGGCCGGAAGCATGATCATAGCCGGCTGTATGCACAAGCCGGCTATGATGAGCAACACATCTCAGCCGGTTGAACGCACAAACCTCCTGGGATGTTGTGCTCATCACAGCCGGCTTGTGCACGTGCTGTGGTGATCGTCACAGCCGGTTTGAGCTAGCAGACAACTGTGATGTGGTGATCATCACAGCCGGTTTGAGCTACCAGCCGGCTGTGTTGTGGTAATCGTCACAGCCGGTTTGAGCTACCAACCGGCTGTATTGTTGTGATCATCACAGCCGGTTCGCACTACCAGCCGGCTGTGTTGTTAAGTACCATAGCCGGTTGAGAACCGGCTGTGTTGGTTGGAGCAACGCAGTCGCTATTAATCAAACGATGCCGAAAACCGGCTGTGATGAGCCATGTGGCGTAGTGCAAAAACACGAAAGTTGTAATGGCGTGTATCCAATTAACCCTTTTATAAAACACTTCCCTACAAAGCTACCCAAAGTATTGCTTTGACAATCCACTGGACCGTCAAGTCACAAAAGCACCATATATATTTAACAGCATCCATACTGTTGTGACTTTTGAAAGAAAATTTGTGGAAAGATAAGGAATTTTAATTGTATGAAACTAACATTCAATGCAAAGGCCAATAATTTTTTATTTTGAATGTCTGTTCTCATGATTCCAAGTGATCCAGTCCAATGGCAACAAAAGAACACAAAGCTTGATTTTGAAATAAGGAAGTGTTTTCCTATAGCTAATAGTTGTATGTTACTGGGCTTGTGAATGAAAACACACATACCATTTTTCATGCTGAAAATTAATGCCTGACTACATTATGATATCTCACCACACAACAAATCCGATGCTGCGAAACATATATAGTGCTTGCGCTAGCTAGCTAACCCATCGGCCATGCTAATATTATATATATTATCTTCAATTCTCAACTCCCTGATAATAATACAGGACGATATATGATGGATACTATATATCTATATATATTAGGAGTCTTTCAGTGCTTTAATTTGTACCTTTTGATAATAAGTGCTCTTGAATGAACATAGACCAGACTTCTACTTCAGGGGCTATTATTCAGGCCAATTTATTTAATTTGTTTCCTTTGCAACACATCAGTACGTAGTATATATTTCTTCAGCTTAATTTTCTGCCCCGTCAAAGTATGTTTACATAGAAAGAAAGAAAAATGACTTACGATTGCAGAATTACAATTGCATATGCTAAGGTTTGGGAGGCATCAGAGAACGAGGATATAAAGTAGATCCTGGAATCCATCTGCCCAGTAAAAAATAGAAAATGTGCTTAGGCTACCTCCATCGATTTTCAACAGCACATAGGTCAACCTCATTATCAGCTACAGATGGACATATGATGGAGGGTGGCATGCTATAATACCCGTTGCAGCATGTTGTATATTTGTCCTGTTCGAATCTAAGTTCCAATGTTGAATCTCAGAAGCGACATACTACGTATTTTTTTATGAATTCTAGAACTATAAATTTGGATGAATATTTCATAGAATAGTAATTAATGGAGCTTCACTATATCTATTATGTATACTCTATGCATCAGTTGGACCATACATAGTAACCATCAGCCGCACCGGTAGTTACAAGTTGTTTCTAGGTCAGTAGTAGCAGTTACAATTTAGGCATGTTTTTGTTCTCTTACGGTATGGCGCCTGGAGACATATGCAGATTTTGAATCCTATCCCTAGCATTATTGCGTTCATGCAAGGAGTACACATTTCTTGCTGAGTAGCAAGGCTATGGAAAGAAAATCAATCATTTCTTTAGCAGTTGTCACCAGGGATTGGGATTTCATTTTTCTATTTTTTTCAGTTCCCATCAAATGCACCAAAATTCATGAAATTTCGGGTGAAATTTGACCTAAAAGGTGCATCGTCTTTCGTTGGATGGAGCTAGATTTTGGCAGAAATTTTCAGGTGAAACTATTGTTCGTTTTTGTTTTTTACAAGGGAAATCAGGAGTATGGTCTATTATCTACTCATACTTTTGCAGCGCCCCAATAGAAAAATCTGTGCAGATTGTGGGTAGCATTACCAGTGATTACCAGAAAAACTTTTTGTATATACCTTTGTCAGATGTTACATGACTGATAAAAGCGTTTCATGTCCTAAGCATGAACATGATAACTGGTATGAATTATGCACAAACAATACACAGAAAATCATGCCTACAAGTACTCTGACTCCTTTCAAGTCTTCTACTGCTCAGGTCACAAATAACCATCTTTAATCACTTCAGTGAACTGAGGAAGTCCATAAGACACAGATATAAATAAGATATCAAGCCTGAACTGCATGAAGCTGATGTCCACAAGCCTAACTTACCTTTCATTTACTGTCTGCTTCCATGTGGGTGCACTGGTTTCCGCGAACTGGCTTGCCTCATCTGAGCAAAGGGAGAACATTACTGATCAAGCTCGTTGGCAATGAAATCTAAATAATAAATAAGTGGAAATATAAGGGATAAATGCTTAATTAGCCAATTAGTTGTACCAATTCCTCTTGAAATACTCAGTCTCATTTGTTTAAGAAAAAGAATAAAAAATATGATGAGAAAGTATACCGGAATTCTGTTCAATGTGCCTAGTCCATAATAACTAGAATCTGATAGCAAAAACAGCACATTACATATATTCATTTTAGAACATCAGATAACAAAGGCACCTTAGTATCAGATACGCTGCAAGACTTACCTGGCTGATACATGCTGGTGCCATGATGATATGAAGGAGAATATCCAATGATAGCATGGTGTAATGCATCAGAGCTGAGACAAGATGCAAATTAGGGAAGAAATCTGTCACTCTATGCTGACATCTACAATCATGTGATACCATAGAATTTTGAGATTACCTTGAAGTTGGCCTAGAATATGAAGCATTAATCCCATTCCTAGCAGGCGGGTTGACGCTAATGTAGTGAGAAAAATTATCGCCCTGGAGCAATTACAATTAAACCTAGTATGATAAAAAACAATAAGTAGTTCGATGTGAGTGTGGTGCGGCCGGCGTAGCTTACTAGTGTTGGCCAGTTCTCTCCGTAATATATGCTGGTATAACCTCGAATATGAGCTCCTGTTGTGCCAATGAAATTAAATGAAAATTGAGAATAAGTAATTGGGACTTAATGGTGATGGACATATATTTGAAAACAGTAGTGGGAAAGCTTCGAACTTCTACTGAATAATGCGATAGAGTATATGTTCAATGTACCATGCATGAGATAAATGATAAATCTACACAATGACATTGGCCCGTAGAAGGTGAACGTGTACATGTAGCTATGATGAGAGAACTAAAACACGGAACCATCCAATATTACCATTTGCAAATTGCAATCATTTTCCTATTATTATCAAACAACCAAAGAAGGATTCAGACCCAATTCCGAAAATTAACAAGGTAAAAAATGGTTCATCAACGGAACTTATTCATTCATAAATGAACAAAAAATCTAGAAGAAGATAATATACATCAATTGTTAAATATGCAAAAGTTCATAGAGGGGGCATAAAAAAACCTTTGATAACAATATTGTCGTATGAAATAGTCATCTGACAGTAGTATCACCGTAGTAGAATAAATGTAACATATGCTTATGTTTAGTCCATTGTTATTCTCACCTTGGAGGAAAATATAAGTTGGCGAAACAGATTCTAGAAACAACAGTCAAAAGGGCTTGTTCGGTTTCATCGGATTCAATCCGGGGCCGCAATGATAAATATACCAAAAAATTTATAATAGGTACATCTAGAGACCCGGAATGATTCCCCACCTCTTGACTAGTCGATTGATTCCTTGTCTTTTGGTGTCACTATCGTGTGTGAATTAGCTCTTGATCCGGAATGAGTCCCGGTCTCTTATTGTACCTATCATAAATTTCTTGTTATATTTTCATTCCCGACCCGGATTGAATCCGATGGAACCGAACAAGCCATTAGTCAGAAGCAAACCCTCATTACACAACCAATTTTAAAGATGAAAAAAGGGAATAAAGGCAAGATGCAGAAATACTGTATAATCAAACTAATCATTGGACTACTACATATAACGGCTGTCAATAATAGATATAATGGACATGTGGCCAGACTGGTTGATAAAGGCTACAAATTTCAACAGAGCTGCAGTGAGATGGGTAACTAAAAGCTAGGCAGATAATCAGAAATGAACAAATAACAAGATGGGTGAAAATTTGAATAGGATTGACTAACTCACTTTGAGGAACTCTTGCTTTGCCATTGCCTTCCAAAGGTTGAATCCGGCACTCCTTCCCACAAATCTGTCACATGATTTCAATGCATAGAAATTGATAAATGACATGCCATGAATTTTACACGACCAATTCCATACGTATCTTGATATATATGTCGTGATTTATTGCTTGTGTCAATGCATGATGATCCTAATTATGCATGAGTTCATAGCCTATGTGTGTTTTAGTCAATTGAGTTAACCGAAACTAAATAGTTACAACAAAATAATTCATCTGAGCTAATCACATAGAAAAAAAATTCCAATATGTTGGAAGCGATGGCCAAATTAAGTAACCTTGACGCCGCGGAGGTCAGCAATGGCCTTCCTCGCCTGCTCCGCCTCACGGTACTGCACGAAGCAGTATCCCCTGTTCTTCTTCTTCGTCTTGGTCGCCGGCGACTCGGCATCCATGACCATCCGCACCTCGGTGATCTCGCCGGCGACCGCGAGGGCCAAGCGCACGTCCTCCTCCTTGGCGTTCACGTCGAGGCCGCCCACGAACACCTCCCTCGTCCTCTTCTCCCTCCCGGACCCCGCCTCATAAACGTTCTCCCCACACGTGCTTCTCGCCAGATTCTTCTTACTCGTCTTCTCCGCCGCCGCAGGCTCGCCGGCGACGGCCGCTCCAAATTCCACCGACGACGACCGAGTAGAAGACGCCGCCTCCGCCGCGTTGGTAGTTCCATTCGGAGCGGACGTCGTCGTCGTCCTCTTGGGGACGAGCCTTTTCACGACCTTGCGCACTTTCCTCACGACCTTCCTCACCCGTTTCGCCGGCGGCGGCGGTGAGCGGAGTTCCTGATCCCCGACGAGCGGCGGCGGCGGCGGCGAGGAGGAGGAATGTTTGTGGCCAGCGGCTGCAGGCGACGAGGCTTCTGAGGTCGGGAATGGGAGCGCATCGGCGGCGGCGGATGTGGGCGCGTGGATCTCGGGGACGGCGACGGCCACCGGAGGAGTGGGGACGGCGGGGGCCGCCGTGGTTCGCGAAAGCAACGCCCATCGCTTCTTCGGGGGAAGCTGGTGGACGGACCGGAGCGGCGGCGGGGCGCGGCGGCGCGGCGACGGATGGGGCGGGGACGACATGGCTGGCGCGGCGGAGGCAGATGGAGTGGAGGAGAGGCAGCGGCGTGAGGAAGCGAAGTGGCGGCGCTGCAGCCGATGGCCTGTGTCTGTGTCTGCACGTTAAAGGGGTAGTTGAAGGGGAGAGCGTTGACTCGAGCGAGTGGAAATGGAAACGGGACAAGCCTGCTCGGTGGGCCCACTCCGGACACTTGTTCACTCCTCGTCACTTCCGGCGACAGGCTGCTGCAGCCCCCACGTACGCCGCCGCTGTTGTCGTGTCTGCGCGGCTGCACCACCGTCGACGTCCGATCCCTTCTTCACCGGTACGAAAATTTGGACACGCACACGCACTGACAGGTATAACGATATGATGCATAGCTTATACTAGCTTAGAGTTTTTTATAATCTTCAAGTTAACATTACTGTAGCATAGGCATTACTCTCGTGCCTTTGACAGGAGTTGTCGGACTCATGTAATAAGACAAATAATTACCTCCCTGCTGGTGTCAACACAATTAAACCAAGTACTATGTACGAATATACCATAAATCAACAAACTGCATGCTAGTGGGGTTTAGCTTATTAGTTTTGATATACATGGTCCATTCTTCGTAGGCCTATTTACCAGGGCTTCGTTACGGATGCATCTTAGTTTTGGCGCAGCTGGCCAAAGGATTTTTTTTACCCATGCACATGGGTGGCGGTCTAGTCCTCGGATTGATGATCATTAGTGTGCTTGCTTCTTTATTTCATCTTTTTGTAAGGTTGTTGCTGTCCAGGAGATCATCTTGATGTATTGTTCTTGAAAGGCAGAATAGCCAATTTCGTCTCTCAACTACCAACCAAGGCTCAATTTTGTCATCTAACTAGCAAAACAGCCATTTTAGTCCCCAAACTTTCACAATAGGGTCGAATTCGTCCTTTTCACTCCACATGGACAGCTAGTGGCCTTGAAATTCCCTTTCTACCCTTTCTCTCGCAAAAATAGATCTAAGATTTTCACAAGGAGATTTTAAGCTCTTATTATCCAATGATTGTAAAGTGTCATAAGAAACTAAGAAATCATTTTTTTCTGGTAACTTTGACATTGTTCGAATCTCGTTGTAAGCGTTCCAAAAAAATAAAATCACATTGTAAGCGAGGAAATAGTTTGATCAACAATATTTGGACCAAGATAACGAACATGAGTGTTTGACAGTTTTATCAATTGTTTCATCCTTTTGCAATCGAGTTTCTTAGAATAAACAAACCAATCCCTACATAGGGCTCGTTTGTGCTAAAATATCAATTTATTTAAGATCAAGGGAACCTAAATATCTCGGATGAAATATATCAAGCTAAAAGGATCCCCATCAACCATAGGAGAAAGGGTAGAAAGGGAATTTCAAGACCATTAGCTGCCCATGTGGAGTGAAAAGGACGAATTCGATCCTATTGCGAGAGTTTAGGGACTAAAATGATCATTATTTTTGTCGGGGATGAAATTGAGCCTTATCGATTGTTGGAGGGCGAAATCGGCTATTCCGCCTTCTTGAAATTATTGAACTTGTTATTTCGAAAAAAGAAAAAAAAAGGCTTACTAGTTTTGAGAAAGGTGGCTTCTCTCAGTGAAATATGCGGGGTATAATCTTCAGTAGGGTCTCATGTCATATAGTGCGGAAGGTCTGTACAGCGGCAGCAAATCTGATGTTTAAAGTTCAAAAGGATGCAAAATCTGATAGGTAATGTGATCATCAACTTTCCATGAAATGGATAGGTTTATTGTGTGATATCCACTTTCAATTCCATATAGTGTGGGCCGGGTAGGCATTGTGTTTGACAAACGGATGTGTGCAAAGTTCGGTAATAGTGTATATATTCGTCTAAGCTAATTATCAAAGAAGAGAAAAACGAATCCATCCAAGTTGGTAAGCAACACTCTAGGTGGCCAAACGGGCGGCACGGCATGAGCACAAGCATGATAGGGCACGACACGGCACTACGTCGGCACAGCATCTAGCCATGCCGTGCCGAGGTAGCAGCATGGGCACGGCCCTAAAGGGGCGCAACCAAAATATACATTGCGAGAGTCTGCATCTCCAGATACGAAGAAAAAATCTACTTGAGCAGAGCCTGGCTCAAGGGGCCTTCTTGCATCGCTAGAGCCTGGCCCATAGCCTGGTGCAGCCATCCAAACAC
Organism: Digitaria exilis; assembly: GCA_015342445.1. Lineage (NCBI taxonomy): Eukaryota > Viridiplantae > Streptophyta > Magnoliopsida > Poales > Poaceae > Digitaria > Digitaria exilis. Next base: position 666,009 of record JACEFO010001741.1, read on the forward strand.
AGGCTACCTACATCTGGAGAGCCTGGACGACCTCAGATGCAGGCATCCAAACAGACCCAAAAGGAGCTCCGCGTGCCGTGCCGTGTCATGAGCACGACAGTGCTCATCGTGCCAGGGACAATAGAAGAGGAAGAGTAAAGGAAGAGGAGGTGAATCAAGATGCGAGCATCAAAGAAAATGTCAAATGAATCACCAATGTTCATGAATCAACCAAACAACTCAAATCGATTATACAAATCCATCAGAAATTTCATATTCCGTATCAAATCCACCAAATAGATCACCTGCAAAAAAAAATCCACCAAATCGATCAATCTTCATGGATTCTGGCCAGGGCTCTCGCTGGTGGCCATGGCGGCGGCAGGCGCGGCTACATGCCATGGCTCCAAGGCGGCGACAGACTGCGTGACCCCCCAGCAGGCCTCGGTGGCGGCGGACAGCGCGGCCAAGCGCATTTCCCCACGGCGGCGGCCATCTTCCGGGTGGCGACGGCGGCGATGGTGTCCAACGCAGTGGGCGAGCGGCGGCGGCCTGCGCGGTAGCCGGCAGGCAGGCGAGTGGCAGTAGTGTGAGAAGGAGTAGCGGACTGGGAGAGATGGTAGAGGGAGGTGGTGGATTGGTGGGGTGGGCCGGTGGGGAGGGAGGTTATTAGGGTTTTTTGTTTGTAGGGCCATGAGCCTAGCGGGCCGTGCATCGGGCCGCCATGCTGACCGATGGAGCGGGTCGTGCCCGTGCCGACACTGCGGGCCAGCGAAGTGGCCCAGGCACGACACTAAGGCCGTGTTAACTGTTGCTCCGGTCACTCCTTATAATTTGTATCACACCCCGAAGCAACTCATTGTGTCGATAAAAAAAAATCAAATCTGAATTTGTATACTCATTTCGTGGGGTTTTTCTATAATGAATATATATCTGTGCCCAATAAACCTCCAGCTAATTAAAAACTTGTCGAAGAACTATATGGCACAGTACACTTTTTCTGTACTCTTTAGTTTCTGTAAATAGTACCCAACAAACTACTAGTCACATTGCAAGTTTGCAAATATACCATTCTTCAGAAGCTATTACCCAATCTTCTTTTATTGTTCACTTTCATCTGCATAGGATTTATATAGATGCTTAGAGTGCACAGTAAATTAGATGAAAAAAAGATACTCGCAGTGTCCCATGAGCTACCCAGGAGATCTGCACAGATGTGTTCATATATTATTGTGAAAAACATGGAGTTTATATAGGACATGTTGCACTAGTTTATCAATATTGCATAGGTTTTAGGTTTGAGAGGCACCCGGAGAAGTCATGCATCTTTATATGATTTGCAGGTGCATGACCTCTTTTGCTGACCACGATGCCGTGAATTTGAGGATCGCTGTGATCCTTCTGGACTCTGGAGCATGCCTCCTCCATGCATGATGGGGCAATCAAATTCTTCGGCTCTGTTCCCTGGTACCACCAGCGTGCACGACAAGTTCTCCAGGCCGTCAGTCAAAGTTAGACTTTTGAAATGGAAAACATTTAAAACAGAAAAAGAAATAAGGTTTTTTTTTACAATAATTGGCAATTACCTACGGTTATTGTAGAATGAGCTTTTTTACAATGATTGGCAAGTACCATAGTACTACCGTGATATAGAATTCAACGGTGGGAAATATATCTAGTACCTAAAAATACTCATCCAAAAGTACCAAAATTGTGGGACCAAGTACCAGAAAAATGGGTCTATTTATTTATTTTTTTTCAAAATTCTAGTTAAAAGTACCGATAAGTATCAGGAAAAGTACTTAAAGTACCTACAAGTAGCTGGTACTTGCCAATCATTGTAAAGAGCTCTATTTATAATACTTTTACCGGTACATGTTGGTACTTTTAGATAGAATTTTATAAAATAAGTTAATAATAAGGTTAAATTAAGTTATACCCTTTCTTTTTAGGAAATAAAATTAAATTATATGTTGGGCCTATTTATCTGGTACTTGGCCCCATAATTTTGATACTTTATGATACTTTATGATACTTTTATTTGGATACTTTTAGGTACTTGATAAATTTTTTACCGTATGATTTTGTATGGTAAAAATACCATGGTACTTGTTAATCATTGTAAAGAGCTGGAAAGAAATAGGTCGCTGGTCTCTATAAATTGGAATTTGGAAATAAACTGTAATATAAATTACATGTGTTACTTTTGGCCTAAGATGAGGTGTTTTGGTTAGTTCATTATCAAATGCTGTCAACTATTATTTTTTGAGAATTATTATATTGCTTGCTAATAATAAGAACAATTGATTAGTCTAGATCTAATGGTTAAGAGTTAAGTTGTACCTATTATGAGGAGAGCTCTTTTACAATGATTGGCAAGTACCATGGTACTACCAGGATACAGAATCCAACGGTGGGAAAAATGTCTAGTACCTAAAAGTACCCATTCAAAAGTACAAAAATTGTGGGACCAAGTACTGGATAAATGGGTCTACCTAATTATTTTATTTTATTTTTAAATTAAAAAGAAAGGGTATATACGTCTTTTTCCGCATATGTGGGGGAGGCAGCGGCGCAAAAAAATTATCATAATATGTTGTGGGAAGGTATATTCTAATCAGGATATATAAGTACTAATATACCCTTATTATTATTTATTTATTTATTCAAAATTCTAGTTAAAAGTACCGGTAAGTACCAGGAAAAATACTTAAAGTACATGCAATTACCTGGTAGTACCAGCTGGTACTTGCCAATCATTGTAAAAGAGCTCTTATGAGGAACCTATAAGCTGTGGGCTAGTGACTAAAATATGTGGGTCCAGAACTTTTTTGAATTAAATGGAAGGGTAGATTGGTAAGTGCTTTAAGGCTTGCTCCAACGGTAGCCGCAAAGCCAGTTCATAGAATATTTTAGTTGGCAAACAGAGGGGAAACATCTGCGCTAGCACACCTGCAAGCCGGTCGTGAACACACTTCCACGTCCTTCCCTCTCACTGCTTGTACGAAATGCAGTGCTGAACTTAACCAGTGCGCAATTTTGCAATCGCTATCTGCCAGCCCACATGTAAGCCCATGCAATCCATCGAGGACTCCATCTAAACATGGCCACAATTCCCCTAAATCCTGCGCCAACACATAGCCCTAAAGCCTAGAATCAGAGATGCGAACCAAATCGTAATCACAGAGAAGTGAAACAAATCCTAATCACAAAGATCGAGCCAAATCCTAATCACATCGAACCAAATCCTAACAGAGACCGAACCAAATCCCCATCACAGAAAGTGCACCGCATGAGAAGGAGCAAGGGACATTACCTTTGAGTCTTTGCGCCGAGGGAGGCAAGGATAACCACGAGACGACGGCGACAAGGGAGGACGGTGCAGCAGAACCCTCGGTTCTCGGCCACGCGTCCTTGCCGGAGCTTGCTGGACCTCGATTCTCGTGGCAGCCGAGCGCCCACTCGCCTGCCGGCCGCGCTCCCGCTCGCTGCTGCCTGCTCGGCCGCACGCTAGCTCACCCGCCTGCCAGCCCAGTCAACGCACGCCTGCTCACCTGCTTGTCCGTCGCCTCCCACGCCGGCCGCGCGTTTGCTTGCCCGCCGGCCGCGCGCCTGCTCGCTCGGAGGGCCACGCGCTCGCCATGCGCGTGCGTCCCTGGCTCCATGCTCGCGCGCCGGCCTTTCGAGGATGCCCAGAAGGTGGCAAAGGGCGGCGGCGAAGTGGATCTCGGGAGGGAGCGGAGGATGCGAGGTTGAGGGAGTCCACGTTTTTTTTTGACTTGTGGGTGCGTGGGGACTGGGGACACCGTGAGGCGGGAGAAGATAGGGTATCAGGGCGTCAAGTGGTGGATCGGTAGGCGGCGACAAGAATTAAGGGACAGGGACCTGTAGCTTCCGCGAGGGAGTATACACTACTGCAAGGTACTATATATGTTGTCAGAAAATACTATAGCTACCAGGTGGAAGTTGTCTCTTGTTGTTAGAGGAGGCCTAAGTAGGACAGTGTCTTCCTTCAAACCAACACCAGCGGCGTCACCGGTGTTGGGGAGACGTCCCTCAAAATCACAAACATACTTTCTATCTTCGCAGGAAAATCCGACGAGGTTGCCGAACACGAAGACAGGAGATCCGAAGAAACTAACACGAAGAGGATAGACAAGCATCGCCATACATGAAGCCACGAAACAGACTGCGAAGTAAGGGAGGACCGTTCTACGCGAGGTCAAGACACGAGGAGGATGAGGACGACGAATCTGGGCCAAGAATTGGCGGGAAGCAACGGTCGTCCGAAGTTGTTAATAGTTCATAAGGATTATGGCGGGAAATAACGGTCGTGTAATTGAACGAAGTTAGCCCCTATAAATAGCCTATGTAAAGCACTTTACGAGATAGGTAATAAAAGAATAGCTGAATTCATCACGCTGTTCGTGATACGAAATTCCGTGTTACAACAACCGGCCTCGCTTCTCACTCATCAGCTGGCACGGCAGTAGCGGCTCCCGTCACTCCATGACCAACGCTTCCTGCACTTCCCATACCTCTTGGTGCCAGGTGCAAACGAAATCCGCGCTTCCCTAACCACACATGTCGCATGGATTGATGGAAATACGAGCATGAGCGAATGTGGTGCTGTATGCAATGGACAAAGAACGACCGTGCCGGGGGAGAGCGTCCTCCCACTATTCCTTAGATAGACATGCCTTTTAGCATACTGAGACAAGGGTCCTAACGGCAGCCAACGAGCCTGGACACAACGAGGCCGTGGCCGACGAAGATGTTATAGCAGACGAACCTCTCCACAACTGTGGATCGGCAGTCAAGGGAGAACCAGAGAAGCGATCCGATCAATTTGATGTGGATGGATTATTACTAAACCACCCATCTTTATAATCCAGGATATTTGAGAGGGGGAGGAACCTCTAGTTCCCCTCAAGCACTATAACAAACCTCTTTTTTTCATATGTAAGTTATCATCCCTTTTTTCGCAAAGAAAAAATCAACATCCCTTTTCTATTTGGGCCTTGCTTGGGCGTTCATTCAGTGCAAAGCCTTCAGGGATCACAGAGTTTCTTAAAAAGTGTAAACATTTTCTTTAACCGTATCAGTGACTGTAATCTACAACAGGCAGAGATTTCAGGGCCTATCTAAGCCTTGACCGATTGATCATTTAACTTGATTGTAATCTAGATATAGGCAATACGATTTCGTCTACATCTTTGTATGTGCACTAATAAAAGGAGGAACTTTTTAGTTTTTTTTCTAGCTATTTGCATGTCACTGTGTACAGGTCCGAAACACATTACATATCCTCGTTCTCTAAATCTCTCTGCGCTTCAAATTATTAACAATGACCACCAAGGTACTATAACAAATTCAATTAAGTGCATCTTTTTTTCATTATTGGTAAATATTCATACTAAAGTACACAACACTGTACCAGCTCTTCCTCATGAGTAACTGGCCACATTTATTTCTACGATCTCCTCCATCCCCCACATAATGGCATGGGTGTATATATAAGTTGCTCGGGAACTGAAGGATAAATACATAATACTAGAAAATTTTGTGGCACAGTAAATTATCCTGAGGGTCTAGGGCTCTAGTCATAATTATGTTCAAGCCAATTCCCTAATGCTTCTTTTCTTTCCCACGCTTCGTTTCTTGACGGCACAAAATTGCTCAACAATATGTAGGATTGGGAGGAATTAGGAAAATATCTCGTAGGGCAAGGGAGTTGGCACGTAGAGTCACTGTGAGCAGATGGTCTCTAACATCAGCAGCAGGCACTAACGTTGTGTTCTGGCGAGTCCAAAGGCACCACATGTTTTGATACCCAAGTGGTCTGCCATGAATGGCTACCCGGTGCCGGATGCAAACGAAATCCGCGCCTACCAAGACTCTTTGTGAGTCTGCTGGCAGCGGCCAAGTGTGAGCCATTTGGGAAGTTGCTTTACCGCCCTGGGGCACCGGCAGTGGCGACCACATCGTCAGACATGCGTGGAAGGAATCTGGATGCCAATGAGTCGATGAATGTACCCAGACCACACTGAGTCGATTAATGTACCTAGGCCACACGCAGGGACGCGATGCATGAGATCGTAGTGAAGGAGAAAAATCAAATCACGCTGCTATGCCTGCATGAAAAACGAAGGTGATTGTAGTCGACTCATTATTGCAACTAATTTGGGGATGTTGCGATCTGATTCTAGCATGATTTACGAATTACAAGGTGGCCAACATGAACAACACTACGCTGAACAGATGCTCAATTGGGGTTGTTCAATTCAAGCGCTTCCTGTTTCTTTATGAACTCGAGCTCAAAAAGTTTTACCCGAACGGTCTGCTGTTTACTACTTGGAGTAATGATTGTGAGCATCCAATCTTGGAGCGCATGATCGGATTTTGTGTCGCTCGATCTGTTTCGAAGACATGACCAGGCTTATACTGGCAAGGAAATTCCTTACTACCATCACAAGAGAGCCAATCCAGCTTGCTCAGGCCAGCAAGGTTGGGCTTTCTCGCTGGCAAGGCAAGTGAAAGGTTGCCTGCGTGAGAACCAAACCGACCCGTCTTCTCGAATCATTGGGGAAACAGAAAAGAAACGTTTGTATAATCCTACAAATCATGACTTATGTCTTAATTAGTGTTAAATTGGATGTGTAATAACCATGCAAATTGAATTAGTAGTAATGAAGAAGTGTTTATGCTTTAGCTTGGATAGCTTCTGTGTATCTGTTATCTATAGCTAGATTCAATGCAATCACCGTGTGAAAAATGCAAGGACTATGCATTTGTTCAGATACAGTAATTTTCTCTTATATACACAGTAAAATCTGAAATGCCATATGTACGAACGAGTTCAGCGCGGTGAAATTGCCTGTAGTCTACGATATGCAATGCTTTTGAGTGCTACTTTGCTCTTTTATGTGGAAGCTTGACTGTTTTTTACTGTCAAAATTCATTGGCTAAGTGGATGCAACTTTTCAATTTCGGATTCCTGCTGCCACTGCCGGCAAACCAGCATCTCTTTCTATCACGCCAGTGTGGGACTAGGGTCTAGGGACCTGGCTCTCCTCTGTCACAAGCTGGAAACCCGTCAACCAACAGGATGCTCCGTGGCTTTCTAGATAGGACAGTAAATTCAAGGACCTCATTTTCAGATAATAAAGTTGTCAAAAAGAACCTCCAAGGTAACTACATTAAATTCAAGCATTTATTTTTATTATTGCTAAAGATCCATACTGACTTTTCTTGGTGAGTGACTGGCCACATTTGTTTCTCCTTCCGCCACATGATGGCACAGCCACACTGATATATAAGTGGCTTTGAAGAGAAGGCCTATGAGCCAAGAAAGTTTGTGATACAATCAACTATATTGATGGGCTAGGTACAATAGTGTTCAAAACAATTTCATTATGCTTCTTTTCTTGCACTTTGTATTCTTTTAGGAAAACAAAACAGTTTCATGTCATGTATGTATTGTACTGTAGTGGCAATATGTAGGATTGGGAGGACTTAGGAAACTATCTCAAACCACCACTTGAACTGCCAGCAGAATATGTGTGTTATATCAAAGGAAGAAGCTAAACCGTGACTAGAGGGAAGCAGAGGCGCGTGGAAGCATTTGGTCTGCATTGTGTGTTTATGCCCTGCTGCGTCAGGAGCAGTTAGTATATCATGTAGTTATCCTGCTGCGTCAGGATTAGTAGCAGTTGGATAGATCGTGTGTGAGACTTTGTAGAGTCCTATATGTACTGAATCTCTATGTTTGGAATGGTTATCCAGAGATTGAGATTCAATCTCTCCGGGTTCCTTGGGGCCTATCGCTAACTGTCGCTCGCTCCTTCCGACGCTGGCCACGGTGTTGTCCATTCTTCAACACCGCCGCCCCGATCCTCGCCTCTGAGATTTCCAATCACAACAATGTGTCTATCAAATATTTGAAGGTACGGTGTCTATTACCATTAGCAGACATTAATCTTGTGTTCGAGGGCTCTGTATCAAGACACGCTGGTTTTCTTCCTTCAATCCGTTTGATGATTTGAGCGCTTCAGTGAGTGCTTGCGTTGACAACAGCATATACTTCAGTGCATGTTTTCTAATGCCCGACATGACAACATTAGAGTGCCGCCGTGGCAATTCTTTATCTAGAAAACAAACTATGGTTATTGTTACAAAACATAGTGTGTTGATTGTTGGTTGAGCTAATTGGCCCCTCAATTTGTAGCACGCGCTTCACTGCTACTACTTTGGTTACTTCTTCCTCGAGAGAGTACTGTTCCAAATTGTGTAATCATTTAATATTTTTATATAATAAATATATATTTCCCAAAGAAACCTTAAGTCAATATGGACTTACTGACTTATAAAAGTACTTAGCACAGTATGTATACAGGACACTAGGTTTTCTTTCTGTACTCCTTTTGGCTTCTATAAATACTACCAAACCAACCACAAGTCACATTTTATCTACTCCCTTCAGGAGATTTTACTCAATATATTTTGTTGTTCAATTTCTTCTGCGTAAGTTATATAAAGATATGCTTCAAGTGCACAGGACATTAGATGTGTTCATCTATAGGTTTGGGTGGCATCAGGAGAGGTATATGTATAGATGATCTAGGGGATGTTTGGTTCACCGCCTACCCACGGCTTTGAGCTTGAGGACGCCGTAAAAGTCTGAGCGCTGCTTGGTTCATAATATGTTGTGCCATGCCACAACTTTCTTAGTGCGATCCAAGTTCATTTCCAGCTGCAGGTGGGGTACCGAGTTTTGGTGCTGCTACAGCAACTCTCTTTTCACCTTGTCAGGATGCTGCTGCTGCTGCTATCGCTGTCCAATCTAGTTGAGTCAGATAAATTGGTCGTTGAGGAGTAAAATGTTTACTCAGCTGTTTCAATTATATTAAAAAGGTATATCAGAGTGTCAATTGTTTGTGCGCACAAATTTATATCAAAACGTTCGAGTTTTAATGAGTTTGTAGTTAAAAAATTATATACCTTATCCAGCATATAGACATCAGTATTAGTCATGATTTCTTGTTCAGTTGTGTAGAATATTTATTGTATCTTTGTTGAAGCTTTTAATTGGGAATATGGAGTATGGACATCTTGCTTAGGCACGAAACAACTATTCTTTGCAGAAAGGAAACAAAAAGACCAGGAATCTGGGTTTTATATTATCACGTTCTGAATATTGTTTCCATTTGCTGGCTGATGTTGGGCATATGTGCTCTCGATCAGCATTCAACTACATAAAGCTCAGGCTATGAGAAATGCATACGACTGATCTCTTGTGTCCAATGGGTGTGAAGACGCCTGAAAGTCACATGGATTTCGACAACACGTCTTCCTTGCTGCGTACTCCGTATTATAGATTTTTTTAGGCATCAATGCGTTCTGAAAACACTATCAAATCTGAGATTGGCTTTGTATACTTTGGGGAACTCGGGACACATGATCAAATTAAATCTGAAATTGTATAATCATTTCATTGATATCTATATATCTGCCGAAATAAACATCCAGCTATTTTATATCTTGTCGAAGTAGTATATGGCACAGTATGCAGTGGAACTGTACCTTTGTTTTTCGACCCACCTGAATCTTTATTAATCAACCAAAAAAAAGTACCAGTACAACCCTACAGGAATTGCTGTAAGAAAAGGTGGGAAAAAGATGTAAACGAAATTGATGGAAAAAATAGAGGATTGCATCCACTCGATTTGAAGAACTGTACCTTTTAGCTTCCGTATAAATACTACCCAACAAACCACAAGTCACACAACCACTATTCTTTTGGAGCTATTGCTCAAATTTTTTGGTTGTTCAACTTCATCTGCATAGGCTACATATAGACGCTTAGGGTGCAAAGGAAATTATATGACAAAAAGATTCTAGCAATAATTTCGCTTGAGCTAGCGAGGAGATTTGACAAACGTGTTCATGTATATCATAAGAATAGATAGTTTAATAGCACATCTTGGCTTTGTTTATCAATAATGCATATAGGTTTAGGTTTGAGAGGCTTCGGGAGAGTTCATGCATATATATAGATGATTGGGCAGGGTGAACCACCTTTGTTTCTGGCTATGTTGGTGAATGAGGTGAAAGCCTACAACCATGACCAGCGAGGCCACCCACAACCACCGACTCCGGCGCTACCCCCAGGAGCTTGACGACAACCTCTAGATCCAGTCGTGCTTGTGTTGCCAGAGGTCCTGCGGACGCCGCCTGCAGGAGCACCACCACGAACGCTTGCGCTTCGGGGTGGCAAGTGCTAAGGTCTGGTTCCACAAGAATGACCATAGAGTTTGTTCATAGGTTATCGTCTTTTTTTCTAAATGGGCCTTGGTTGGGCGTTCCTTCAATGGAAAGCCTTGAGGGATGGATCACAGAGTATTGCCTATAATAGTCATCAGTCATGCATATGTTAACTGTAACACAACAGATAAAGAGAAGTGTACACTGGAATATTACGACTTGTACATCTCTGTATATGTGTGTGCTAATAGAGTAGGAAGGAATCTTTTTCTTTCTATTTTGAACCCCAGAATAAGGTTCGAAGCACATTACCATGCCTGGTCGCTAAATCTCTCTGCACTTCAAATTATCAACAAATAACCCTCCAACATACTACAAAAAAATCAATTACATTACTGGTAGATATTCATACTAAAGGACACAACATTGTACCTGCTTTTCGTCATGAGTGGCTAGCCACAATTATTTCTCCTCCATCCGCTACATGAGGGCATGACTGCATTACAACACAGTCAATTTTTATGGCTTGGACGTGAAGGATAAAGACATAATACTAGAAAGATTACAATACAGTCAATTATTTTTTTTTAAACAATCAATACAGTCAATTATTATCCTGAGGGTCTAGGAACTATGATGTTCTAGCCAATTTTCTTAGGCTTCTTTTTCCCCCTACACACTACTGGAAACAGTCAGGAAAATTATTCCTGATGGGATTTACGTATTTTTCTTACGGTTTTTGGTACACAGGAAAATTATGGTTTCTAGGAGTGACAATTCATTTATGTGTTGTCTAGGAGAAAAAATTGTTTCGTGGTCCGTGTTGTAGTAGCAATATGTAGGACTAGTAATAAATTGGAACAGTATATGTAGGGCAATTGTTTGATTCTTCTGTACTACCTTTTAGCTTCTGTAAATGCTACCGAACAAAGCACTAGACACATTTCAAGCACTCTGCTATTACTCTTTTTCTGTGTTGTTCATTTCAATTTCATCGGCATATATAGGCTACACGTATTGACGCTTAAAAAGACACTGGCAATAGTTTCCCTTGAGCTAGCGATCGAGGAGATTTGGACAGACGTGTGCACTGTATCCCTAAATGTGGATAGTTTAGTAGCACATCATGCTGCGTTTGTTTATCGAAATCGCATATAGGTTTAGGTTTGAGGGGCATAGGGAGAGGTCATGCATCTGCAGATGATTTGGCTGGTGCGCAGTCTCTGTTTCTGTCCATGGCACGTGCGTTTAGATTGGGGAAAGATTTCTCGAAAATACACCGTTCACTATACGGTGAGTTCTCCATGCCGGTCGCTGTTGTTTAATTTGTATCGACGTTCGAATTTTAAAATGGAAACATTAAAATGAGGAAAAGAGTAAAAAGGTCGTTGGTCGGATCATAAGTTGGAAATGGCGACTAAGTGTGTCTGTGTAACTTTACTTCTGATGACGAATTATGATACCTGCTGTTGGGGTTAGTTGGTTACCATAATATGTTACACAACTCCTACTTATTTGTTGATAAGATATCACCCCGTTTCTATTTTTATTAGGCCTTGCTTGGTCGTTCCTTCAATGAGAAGCCTTCAGGGATCACAAAGTTGCTTAGATTAAGCTCTTTAAATATCACTAGTAGAGAATCGAGCATTCGTCCCTCTCACGTTAGTACCGGTTGTCTTAAAACCTGGTACTAACATGTCCCTGGGGGCTCCCGAGGGCCCTCGGACCATTTAGTACCGGCTGGTATCACCAGCCGGTACTAAATGACATTATTTAGTGCCGGTTGGTGTTACCAGCCGGTACTAAATGGTCCCGGGGGGTTTCCGAGACCCCCGTGCATTTAGTACCTGCTCGTAACACCAGCCAGTACTAAACTTTGGCATTTAGTACCGGCTGGTGTTACGAGCCAGTATTAAATGGGTCCGCGGGGTATAGTTCAAAAGGAAAGCATATCCCACTCAATCACAACTGATGCATAGGTGGGATGGTAGAGGGGGTTACGCACGAGGCCAGAGGTTGTGAATTCGAATCCCACGAACCGCGCACGCGCATTTACGCGTGAAAAAATCGTGTGACGTTGCGTGTGTGCGAGCCTCCTGGTAAGCTTATAAATTTTTTTCTTTATTTTTTGCCTCGAAACCCGTTAGTACCGGACTGGTCCACCCCGCCGACCCTGCGGCCCCGTTAGTACCGGTTGCTGCAGCCGGTACTAACGGGGCTGCCCATTTAGTGCCCCGTTAGTACCGGTTGCTGCAGCCGGTACTAACGGGGCTGCCCATTTAGTACCGGGAGCTCGATACCGGTTGCATAACCGGTACTAACATGGCTTTTGGCCCGGTACTAAAGGTCCATTCTCCAATAGTGTATATGTATCAATGTAGGCAAAAAGATTTCAAAGAAACTGGTATAATCTAGATATACAGGCAAGAAGGCTCACAGGGGGTTTTCGGTTTTTCCCCAGTTGCCACAAGGATATCGTAGCCTAGGTCTAAGATACACACCCGTACGTGTTCAGTGATACCATGCATTTCTCGCGCACCAGATGCTTAGAGTATATCCCAATCCCTCCCATGTATGTGAGGATGCACACGTGTGGGCTCATGGATTCCTTGTTGTATAGCTCTAAAAAAGGTTACAATAAAAGTTATTAGAGGTAACAAAAAAAAAACCTGCAGTAGTATTGATGCTCGGGTCCTTGGTCATTAAATCTCTGTGCACTTAAAGTTATTAATAATATTAATTAATCTCAAAATTAATTATAGTGAGTCGACCAAAGGACCAAGGGGGTCTTGGCATTATTAATACTCGGATTATGAATGAATGCCTCCTGGTTAACTGGATCTTGAAAATCACCCAGGGCTCAGATGAATTGTGGCTCAGGCTGCTCAAAGAAAAATACATGCCTGATGGGAATTCTTTAGATAAAAAAGCATGGGATCATCCCAGTTCTGGCAGGGCCTACACAAAGTAAAACATCTGTTCAAATGGGGTGCCATCTATAAAGTCAAGGATGGCCAGCTGGTCTCCTTTTGGGATGACTCCTGGCTGGGAGATGTACCACTGAGACTACTCTACCCCACTCTAGTACTCCTGCTGCAGTAATAAGCTGGCGACAGTGAAGGAATGCTTTGATGGGGAGGACTGGATTATAAAGTTCAACAGAAGCTTAAATGAGAGTGACTGGAATCAATGGAGCAACCTCATGCTTGATCTTCAGTCTGTTGAACTGGACGCCTCAGGGAGAGGTGACGAAGTGTCATGGGGACTCGAAAAATCTGGGACATACACAACCCGATCGCTGTACAGTTTCATCACACATGGGGGTGTGTAGTCCAAGGTGGACGATCTCATTTGGAAAGGCAAGCTGCCCATGAAAATTAAAGTCTTCTTATGGCAATTATACCATGGCAAGCTTCAAGCTTCAGCTGTGTTAAAGAGGAGAGGGTGGAAAGGAGACCACCACTGCTCTTTATGCAGGGCTATATAATCCATTGATCATATCTTTTTTGCCTGTCCATTAGGAAACTTCATCTGGTGTTGCCTAAGAGAGGCTTTCGGTTGGGATGGTTCCCCTGCGTCTACAGCCGATCTGATGGGCAGCTGGCTGAATATAAACTGAATGCTAGCAAACACCTTGCCGTGTTCTTCCTTGCAGGCTTCCTATGGGCCATTTGGAGGGCTAGGAACAAGATAACAATAGAGGGTAAATTTCCCAAATCTGCAACTGAAGTGCTACTTTTCGGTCTGTCTTTTCTGCAGAAGTGGACGATCCAGCTGAAGGGCGATGACCGAAGCAAGCTGGAACAAATGGGGCGTCAAGTGATGAACTGGTTCCAAAGCTTCACTCCGTCTAATGTGCTTCTGTCCGATGTGTTTGAACTCTGAATTTCCAACCATGTAATAGGAATAGACCGTTTTATCCTTCTCTGTTTTGATGTTCGCTGGCAACCCCAGCCCTGTACCGCACTATTGGATTTCTTAAAAGCGGAGTTGATCTCCTTAAAAAAAATTAATTATAGTTTTCAAGTAGCACTTTTTCCTCATTTCTAATGATTCATACAAAACTAACAAACAGTACTATGCCAACTGCTGAACAAGATATTTGTGATAATAATACTCCGTTTGTTCCAAATTACAGTTCAGTTGACTCTTTTGGATCCAAATTTGATCGCTCATCTTATTTTACAAATTTGTGAACATAGTCAAATTTAAGTTATTTTTTACAATCTTTTATTAATAAAGAAAACCATAAAAGGTAATATTTTGAACATTTTTTTAATAAGATGAGTGACCATATTTCGGATTAAAAAAGTTAAACAAATTGTAATTTGAAATGGAGAGAGTGCTTACATAGCCAACGAGTAAGATTGTACATAGTTCAATTTATACCGCAGGACGAATCGTTGATTCCTCAGCGGTTCCGTCTGTAACTTTTTTCATTGTTTTCTTTTCCCTTTTCTATTTTTCTTTATGCCTTTTTCTTTTTTTTTGTTAATTGTATCGTCATTTCTCAATGATCGTAGGGAAATTTGCTAGCCTATCGAGACCTCCACACAGATAGGTCTTTCACACCATTAGTGCCTATGATCATAGGGAAATTTACTACCATATCGAGACATTGTCCTATTTATAGCGCTGGAGGAGGAATTGCTGGTTCCTCAGTGGTTCCATCCGCAACTTTGTTTCATTTTTGTTCTTTTCCCTTTTCTATTTTTCCTTTATGCATTTTATTTCCGTTTCTTAATTGTATCTATACGTCATTTCTCAATGATCGTATGGGAATTTGCTAGCCTATCGAGACCTCCACGCAGATAGGCCTTTCACATCATTGGTGCCTATGATCATAGGGTAATTTGGTAGCATATCGGGACATCCATGCGGATAAGGCTTTCGCACCACTGGTGCCTCAGGAGGAAATCGAGGGCTCAGGTTGTCCTTCTATTTGGTATTTGGTTCCCAGAGGGTTAAAATAGACCCTTTCATATCGAAAGTTTTCATGCTATTTATGAGGATTATATATAATTTAATTAGAAAACAAATTGCATTAGCCCTAGACTTTTTCACGATAAGAAACTATTAAGGTTAATTAACCCATGATTTGTATATGCTCGGTATAGCATCAGATCGGGATCATGGCGCAAATAGGCTTAATAGATCCCTCTGCCAATAAAAATTTAGGGCTTATAGAATTCATTATGTCATCGGTCTATCTATATTCAATACTCATAATTAGTACCTAAATATAAGATGAGACTCGGTTTATTTTAAGCCATAGGGAAACCAACGCCCTCTTACTTCGCTTCTTTCTTTAATAGTTTTATCTCACCCCTCTAAAGAAAGGTGCATCACAGGGGCGACCCATAATGCTTAACAATAGAAAGAATGTCTATATTTATCGGTGGAGTTGTAGGTGGAGACGGTAAATAAATGTCATTTATATAATGATGTGTGTTTTTCCCTCACAAGAAGCAATCGCCAGGTTGGCTCGCATAATTAGGACTATTAGATATAGTTTAATTACAAAACTAAGTATTAGGAGGCTAATTTTCAAGAAAAATCTAATCAGTCCAATTAATATCACTATCACTTGTTTACTATACCACCATATTGGTCAATTGTAGATTAATTAGACGTAATTAATAGATTCATCCCACAAATTAGTCTTCGTTTGTGTAGTTAGTTTCATAATTACTCCGTTTAATACTCTAAGTAGTGTCCAAACATTTAATATGATAGAAACTAAAGTTTAAATCTGAAACTAGACATTCTCTAATTATATTTAACCTTTGCAATAGTAATGTCTCTAACACAAGGCATTTTCCACCTTTCCTACGGGCGCGGCAGCAACGCGTCACTCATCCTAGTATATATAGGCTTGGAACGCCCCGTGGTGCACAGCTCGGACACTGACATCTATCTAAATACACACGTAGATACATCATCTAACACCAACTTCTCTTCATGAGTGACTGGCCACGTTTATTTCTCCTCCATTGGCCCCAGATGGCATGTAATATATAAATCACGAAGAAGTGAAGGATAAATAAGTATATAAAACCAGAAATTTTGCAAAAATGTCAAATTATTCTTGAGGGTCTAGGCATATATTATCAATAGTTTTTTTCCTTTCCCTTTGCTTCTTTTCTTTCTTTGCACATTTTATATATAGCCTTTCAAGAAGACAAAATTATTTCATGTAGATGTGTAGGATTGGAAGGGATCACGAAGATATCTCGCATTGCGATGGAGTTTGCTGGCAGAAAAGTGTCAAATGAAGGTGTTTATAATTGTTACATACTACTCAAAACTCCATTAGTGATATAGGAAGTATATGCACCTAGTATAGCTAGTATACGGGCATATTAGAAAAAAAAAATTAAATGGCAGTCATGTACGTAATATTTTAGAAACAAAAATATTGATGACATTTACGTAATATTTTTGTTGGCGGTGACTATACAAATCCATTTTATTCAGGAACATTTCTAATCTTTCATGGTCAATGGCAAATCACATTTCACTGTGTCCGGATCTCTGCAAAGTGCGCCATCTCTTTCTTCCACCTCCGGTCCAGCCCAGCAGAGCAGTTGCCGTCAGATCCCTGCCGGCCCAAGCCACCTCCCCCAAATTCCTCTCGCCTAGTCACCCATCACCCCCTCAAGCCTCTCCTCGACCTATTCCCCATGAGCTGCTGCCACCCCTTGGCCGGGAATCACGAATCCCGCACCCGCCATTGGTGACACCGAGCCAAACTCGAGCTCACCAGCGACCAACACTTCCCGGTGCCCCTCCTCCCCAATCAACCCCCAATGACGAAGCATGGTGAGCCAACGGAGCTCCCCAGCCCCCTCACTCACTGGAAAGGCCACCGGCTGAGCTCCTCCGCTAGGCGTTGCCGCCGAGCTCCACGGCCGCTCGTCGTCGGCCAACTCCGGGCATCCTACGTCCATACCAGCCACACATGAACGAGCTCCACTCCTTCCACTTCACCTTCCAAAGCCGCAAAACAACCACTCCAGCCACTACCTCGCCGAAGTCGAGCTCGCCGTTGCCGCCGCGGCTTCTGTCACTACACCGCCACCAACAACCTCCCCTGAGCCCTGGTCACGTCTTCTGACCTCGCCGCCTTCGTCAAACCAATTCATGGTGAGCCCTGGTCACGTCCAACCTGCACCCGTAGGTGGGGTTGAGCTCCGCCGGACAGAATCAGCCAGCCACCTGCCATCACTGCCATCGCGCCTGGGTGGTGTGGCCATGGTGATGTCGCGGCTGGGGCATCGGGAGGGATGGGAACAATTAGATGAGAAAATTGCAGTTACCAAATTACCCCTAACTATGAACGGTTTGATCTCATTTATACTTCATACTACTGTTTAATAGTATAAGGCACCGTAAAAGAGCTCTAGCTTAGTCGCTGTTGATCACAAGGCAAGTAAGTTTTGATATTTTTTTGTTAGAGCTGGACCGATGGTTTAGTTTTTTTTAGGGACGATGGCTTCACCCCTCAATAGTATCATGTACGTTTTTTTCTTTAAACAACAGAAAAAGAACGCCATTTCGTTAGCCCCTAAATGTGCAAGCCAATTCGCGGACTAGTATCCGTATCTTTTCTTTGAACATATAGCACAACATATCAGGTGGAAACTAATATCTCCGAGAAACTTCAATCTGAATCACACCATGTTGCTCAATTAAAATATACAGGCTACATGGCAAAACCATGAGCCCACACGACGACCTGTATCTTGTAATTTGGATAGATCAGACAATCCTATTAGATCTCGTTGTCTCCGGAAAAAAAAGGAAATTTGGACCCTAGGGTAGCCCATCATGGAGACGCCTCAGCCCACCAAGCGAGGAGGGAGAGTATGGTGGGCCAAAAATAGGACTCTAGGCCCAGTCTACCCATTCCACGATCCATATCGACGGTCTAGATGTCTAAATTCTTACTATTTGGTAATTCATTTCCGCGAGATACAACGGAAATTATGTGTAGCAGGATCAATTGGAAAATTTCTGATAAGCTAATTAATGCGGGAGGATACCTTTGCTCTCCCGGCCTGTGGGCGATCAAAAGAGTTGTTGATGTGCAACTAACAATTTCTGAATTCATTTATTTTCAACATCCACCACGCATAACATACGCTCTCTTTTTAATATGCAAATTTGTGATAAGCTTATTGGAGGCAAAAGGGGGACAGTGATTTGCCTCCAAATCGGCTGTGTCAGCAGTAGCGCAGCGTGAGCCCTGCCGTCCTCTTGTCCTAGGGTTGTTATAAATATTAAAAAAAAAACTAGATTCGGTGGGGATAAGAGCCCCAGAGTTTTTCATTAAGAAGGGAGACCTTCTCCGAGTCTAGAAAAACCCCCGAACCTCGGCTACGCCAATGAGGGATTTTTTCTAAAACCAACCCATAAATCCGCTTCCGTGAGGAATTTAACCTCAGTTGATGCGACCGTACCACCAGTCCTAACCACTAGGCTGAGGGCCTTAGGTTATAAAGATACAACCCCCCTCCCCCCAACTGTTCACCACACGTTAAAGTTAATAACTCATTATTTTCGTTACTATATCCTACTCAAAGGTGATATATACACAAATGTTTTGGAGCGTGAAGATGAGTGTATAGCTAGAGGGAAAGAGAAAAGACAAGAGTGTGCACATTCTTTAGTTGTTGCTTCTCGAGGCATCGTCTTCTAAATGGTCATGCTACGCTTTGATTTCACAAGGACATGGCAGCATTGCTGTGTGTTTATGAGGAGTAGGCAGCAATGTTTTATGTTAAGTCTAGGCTTGGAAGGCAGCAGGAGCAGATCACATGGATCCAAAAGACCCTGACGTCGAGTGCTTGGAAAAACCGGCGGCTGTACGTCATGCGATCGCGCACCTCAAATCTCTCGCTGCAATCCATCCCGGACTTGTACCATCTCACGCGTCAAGGCCATTGAGGACAAGCTTAGGGCATGGAAGCTGTGAACGTATTGTCTGGCCAATCGGTTTTCTCAGCTCGCACTCTTGAACTGTTTTCACATAGCTTTCTCTCGAATCGAACCAGACATGGGGAAAAAAAGTTGTCGATGTGCACTCATAATAATTCCTGAATTCATTTTTCAACACCCACCACACACACTCTATATTTTTAAATATGCGGATTTATGATAAGTGAATTGCTTAAAAAAAATATTGTACATATAATGGAAGAAGTGTCACACAATATTGTTTCAAGGTGCCAGAGTGGGCCTTAAATCATTCAACCCACTTCTCCATGCAACTGATACCCGTTTCCTAACTGGGGTATGGGGCCCTTAACTCGAGTTATTACCTTCATCGACACTGTACATCTGTGAGTTACTCTTCCTTTTGTTCCTATCGTCCACATGATGTCTCGATGAAGAGATGTACATGAAAAAAGAAAGAACAAAAGGGTCCGTCAGTGCTAGTGTTAGTGCTCCGCCAATATATTATTTTAAGAAGCAGCTCTACCTCCCATGACATTGTGTCGTTGACGTGCAGGCCAAGGCCCACACATCAGCGACCGTCATCAATGGAGAGGAATCTCGCCCTTATTCTAGGAGGCCATGGTTCGCCTTAAAATCGTTCAGCCTACTATTTCTCAATGTTACAATGGCACATTTCCTAGGGTTCTTAACTTAATTACCTTCATCGACTCTTGTGCATGTATGAGTTGCTGACACATTTATGCCCCCAATCCTCCGCATGGTGATATATATATAATGTCTCGGTAGGTGATGTCAAATGTACATAAAAAGAACAAAAGTTTCCCAGTGTTAGTGCCCCCCCCCCCCCAAAAACTTGTTTCTGAAAGTTCATTGCAATGGTGTTGTTGTTCTAGCCATTGTATGTATGTAGATTTCAGTCATGTTTTGTTTATTTCCTTAGCTAGCCACACTCAGCAGAACTATGGCCTCAGCGCGAGTGCAGCATGCCAAACGTACACGCACTAGGCTTGGGAGGCAACGGAAGAAGGCGACTCAAATCCATGCGTGATCAACGGTCAGCCTTGAGAAGTGATAATTGGTCTTGATCTCATGACCACATGACACCCATGAATGTTCCAACTAAAGTCAAATAGTTCGCTTCAGTGTTTGGTGGAGCCGTTCCATCTTCGACGTGGGCTAGTAACAAGCTCGCCCTGAATATTTCTTAGCTTAGCCACTGTTTTTCTTAGCTTAGCCACTGTTGCTTAGCTTAGCCACTGTTGTAGATCACAAGAGACATGTACACTATCGGTGACAGCTAACCAATAAATGTTCACCCTTCAATAGTGTCATATACGCTTTTTTTAAAAAAATGAACAAAAGATAAAGAACGCCATTTGGTTTGCACCTGAATGTGCAAAGCCAGTTTGAACAAGTCTGTATACATGTCTATTTCTTTGAAACTAAGCACAGCATTTTTCAGCTTTCTCACATAGAGAGTATACAGGCTAATTAGCTACAGCATATTATACATTTAATAAAATGGAGTAAATGTCACATGGTATTATTTTGGGAGGCCAGAATCCGTCTTAAATTGCACGTCCTACTTATATAGGCCAGTCTCAGTGGGAGGGTCATCACACAGTTACCAAAACTACAAACTTGGAGACCCGTGCCAGCCAAGAGCCATGGTGATGACCCTCCCTCTCATTCCATGACCCCTTGTCTCCTCTCTCCTCATAAATAACCCTGCCATATAAGCAAATTTGTTGATGTGGCATGATATTTAATATCATGACCCTCCTCCATAACCCTCCCACTGAGACTAGCCTTATGGTTCCTATCCAGTTATCCTCCAAATGGTGATATATATTGTCTTGGTAAGTGAAGAGATGTGCAAAAAAAAAGAACAAAAGGGTTTCAGTGTTGTTGTTGTAGCAATTGTTTATATATAGGTTTGGGTCATGCTTGATTTGTTCCCCTAGCTAGCCACACTCAGTTCAGGCGTGCCGGTACGAGTGGTAAATGATCCATAAATCACATTTATCTTGGCGACTTGTGACGCGCCAAAGCTTAATCATGAACCAAAGAGTGGCTATAGCCTCAGCGAGGGCAGCATGCATGCCATACTTACACCCTAGGCTTGGGAGGCAGCAGAAGAAGGTAACTCAAATTCCTGCGTGATCAACGGTCTGCCTTGAAAAATGTTGGTTGCTCTTGATCTCATGAGCATATGGCAACAATAAGTGATCCGGCGAAAGCCAAATTTCTCGCTTCAATCTTGGACGACGCCGGCCCTTGTTGTCGGTGGCACGGTTGTTGATAGGGATGGCAATTCTGCCCGCGGATGCGGATATCCGCGGATACCCGACCCGACGGGCACGGGCACGGGCAGGTATTCTCGCCCGCGGGCACGGGTACGGGCAGAGAATCTCACCCGCGGGCATATAACGAGCACAAAAACTTATCCGCGGATATTACCCGCTACCCGCAATCCTATAGTGGCCCATCAAAATACCTACATTCAGCCCAGCCCAAACAAAACCCTAGCCACCCTATCCACTCCTCCCACCCAGTCACCCACACGCCAGACGCCACCCCCAAATCCCCTTCTGGCCGCCACTGCACACGGGCGGCACACCGCACGCAGCCACACACCACGGCCTGTCCGCCGCCTCCTCTTCGCTCCTGTGCGGTGCCGCCGTCGCCGGCTCGCCGCCCTGCGCCTGTCCCCGTCGCTCCTGTGCGGTGCCGTCGCTGCCTCCTCTGCTCTCTCTCTCTCAGTCGGCTCGGGGCGCGGGCGCGACCGCGGCTGCATCTAGCAGACTGCGGCAGGAGGGCGCCGCGGCCTCACGAGGGCAGGAGAGGAGGGCGCGGCGGCCTCACGACGGCAGGAGTGGAGGCTCACAGCCCACGCGACGGCATCTGCAGCAGGCACACCTGAAGCCAAGGTCCAGCTCGTGCACGCGGCCCAAACAGAGGCAAACCTAAAGCCACGTGCAGGCACAAACAGTCCATCGGTGAGTGCAGGTGAATTGTGCAGCTCTGGTTATTTATTTGTGAAACGTTGCTATCTAGCTACAGTGTCTAATCATTAGACAATCTTTACAAGGTGAAATAGTTTAATCCTTTGTATGATTAGCTAGTTGGTGGCTTGGTTTATAGTTTAATCATCTTGTGATATGTCCTCTGCAGTTTGATTTTGTCGGTGTGCTATCTCGATTAGCTTGGTTACTAAAATACTTTGAGCACTTGTGTTTGATCAGTAGCTAATTTGCCAAGCAAATTCGATAGCTCTTCTTATGCATTTTGTTTTCTCGGTGAGCACATGATTTATTTATTTGAGCAAGTTTAATTAGTGCAAGAGCTTAGCCGAATGCTTTGTGAGGGGCTTTCTTTTATCTAATCGATTCTCTGTTGCTAGCTAATGAATCTGCTATTACATTTCAGGATTCATAATTTGGTGATATGTATTCACAATGTCGACTCCTGGAGATAGTGGCAGTGGTGCTGGGCCTAGTGCTGCTGGTGGACGTGGTTCCAGTTCCAGAGCTCCAACTCCATCATCTGCACCATCTGATGTGCCAGCTCTAGAGGCAACACCTACCCCTACTGGTACTGGTGGCCAAGGACCTCAAGGTACTGACACGGATGTCATTGAAATAGATGATGATGTTGAAGTTCGAGTTGGGAGTAAGAGGAGGCTTAAATCTGATGTATGGAATGACTTTGATAAAATAGAAGTAGGTGGTATTCACAAAGCTGAATGCAAGTGGTGTAAAAAACACCTATCAGCTGTTGGTAGAAATGGTACAAGTCATTTGCGTGACCATGTAGGTAGCTGTGATGCTCGACAATGCAGAAAAGGTCTAAAGCAGTCAACTTTAAAATTGGCTAAAACACAGGATGGAACTGTTGTTGTGGAGAAGTATGTGTTTGATCAAGGTGTTGCTAGGAAAGAACTTGCATTGATGATATGTGTCCATGAATATCCGCTTTCTATTGTTGATCATGTTGGTTTTGGAAGGTTTTGTGCTGCATTGCAACCTTTGTTTAAGGTTGTGTCAAGAAATACAATTAGAAAGGATATTTTGGACATGTATCAAGTGCAAAAGCTCTCTATGATGAATCAGTTCAAGCAGCAACAATCTCGTATTGCCGTCACCACAGATATGTGGACAGCAAACCATCAGAAAAAGGGTTACATGGCTGTGACAGTGCACTATGTTGATGAGAGTTGGAATCTGAAAAGCTATCCTTTGAGGTAATAACAAGCTTCTTTGTCGGTCTCCTAATTTTCTTACACTACCTATCTTGTATACTAGTCTAATCTCTCATTGTTTGCATTCTACTTATAGGTTCATGTATGTGCCACACACACACACAGCTGAAGTTATAAGTGAAGTCCTTCATGATGTAGTGCTGGATTGGCATATTGACAAGAAGGTCTCGACGATCACACTTGACAACTGCAGCACCAATGACAATGTTGTGAAGGAACTGGAAGATAAGATGCATCTTCCCTCTCTCATGCTTAAGGGTAAATTATTGCATATGCGTTGTGCTGCACATATTATCAACCTTATCGTGAAAGATGGAATTGGTGCAAAAGATGCATTGGGTGTTAAAGTTGTAGAAGAGGGAATAGGCAGGATTCGTGAAACTATTGCATTTTGGTCAGCCACACCCAAAAGGCATGAACGATTTGAAAGGGCTGTTTTGCAGGAAGGCATCAAGTATGATAGAAAAATAGCACTTGATGTTAAAACTAGATGGAATTCCACCTACCTAATGCTTAGTGTTGCGCTAGAATACATACCTGTGTTTGATCGCCTCGCAAAGAAAGAAAAATTGTGTTTTCCTTTTCGACCTTCAGAAGAAGATTGGGAATTTGCTAGGTATCTTTGTGATAGGCTGAAGCTGTTCTATGATACAACTGAATTACTATCTGGCACTTCTTATGTCACATCAAGCTTGTTTTTTCCTAAAGTATGTGGTATTTATCTAGCTATTAAAAAGTGGCAAGCTAGTGATAACCCCATCATAGAAAGCATGTCAGCAGCCATGAAAGAGAAGTTTATGAAATATTGGACAGATATCCATGGTTTGATGGCAGTTGCCACTGTTCTAGATCCTAGGCGTAAAATGAAGTTCTTGTATGCCATGTACACCCAAATATATGGACCTGAACATATGGTTAGAGAAGTTCAAATTACTGATAGATTTGGTGAAGGAGTATGAAAATTCTATGGAAGGTTTTGGTACAACAGACGGTATTGTGGCCGATGGTAGCAGTAAAGCAATAAATGAGGGTGATGCTGAAGTTGATGAGATATTTGATAAATACATGGCTTCTGAACCTGTTGTGGCAACAACTAAAGTGAGCACAGAGGTTGATATGTACTTGGAAGAGGACTTGCTGCCAAGAACGCTTGAAATGGATGTTATTGGTTGGTGGAAAGTTGGAGGGTTCAAGTTCACTTCTTTGAGAAAGGTGGCTCGAGATATCCTAGCAATTCCTGTGACAACTGTAGCATCTGAGTCCGTTTTTAGTACTAGTGGGAGAATCATTAGCCCAAACCGTAGCAGACTTGCCCCAAATATGGTGGAAGCTTTGATGTGTATGCAAGCATGGTCTCGAGCAGATATGTTAGGTATAAGATTTATTCATTTCAGTTTTGTTTACCTTCATTCATTTACATGAACACTAACTTTTGAATGATTTGTTCTTTTAGGGGCAGAATCACCGGCTCTCAATGCATTGTTGACATGTCTTGATGATGAAGAAGAAGGCTCGGTAATCACTCTCCTTATATTTTCCTTTCTTTTCTACATCATCTTACTATACTTGTCTTGAAATTAAAATTGGAATTGTATTTCCTTTATCCTTAGGATGGTCTTGAGTCCGATATCATTGATCCATGTGACTAGGGAGTAGGGACATACATGAACATGAGAGCAACACTTGAGATGGCTGGATGGTGGACACTTCTGTTTCTGCAGTTTTCCCATTATTCTTGTGTAATTGTGTGTGGCAACATGCCAGCACAGCTAGAGAACTTGTATTGTGAGCATAGCTCAAGAACTTGTGTTGTTATGCGTGATTTGTAATAAATAACTGTAACAATTGTGTGGCTGGACAACTTGAGGATGATATTGAATTATGTTGGTTTTTTACCAGTGTTTTGGATGTCAAATTGTTGTTCTACATGTTGAAACCATTCTGTTGATATGCTACTAGTTCGCGGGTAACGGGTAACCCGATATCCGCGGATATCCGCCGGGTGCGGGTACGGGCAGGAACTTTTACCCACGGGCAAGGTAGCGGGCGGGCAAAGGTCTGTGTCACGGGTAGGCTCGCGGGCGGGTAAACTGCTTACCCGCACCTTACCCGACCCGTTGCCATCCCTAGTTGTTGATCACGACTCACGAGCCAAGTAAGCTTTGACTCTTTCATAACCGGTGGTTTTTTTATTTAAGGATGGCTTCACCCTTCAATAGTTCCATGTACGTTTTTCTTTGAACAAAAGATGAAGAACCCCATTCGGTTAGCCCCTAAATGTGCAAGCCAGTTTAGACAAGAATCCGTGTCTTTGCTTTGATATTAAATAGGTAAGATAACTTTTTTTTTGCACAAAATTTGAATCCTAAGGTAGTCATGTTTTTTATTGCAAGTATAGCACAGCGTTTTTAGATCGCTTGCGTAAAGTATACAGGCTACGTGGCAAAACCATGAGCCCACACACGTATCTTGTAATTTGGATAGATGATGACAAGAAGGCTGCTTGGATCTCGCTGCCTTCGAAAAAAAATGTTACGAGACTCAGACTGCGACACAAGGAAGGAAATTTGGGCCCTGGGCAGCCCATCGTGGAGAAGCCTGAGCCCACCAAGCAGCAGGAGGACATGGTGGTGTGGCGGGCTGAAAAGAGGGCAGTGAGAGTGATTTCGAAATGGGCTGTCTCAGCAGCAGCGCAGCGTGACAGGCCCAGCCCACCCTTTCCGCACCACCTCCCACCGTTCGATCCAGATCAACGGACGAGATCTCTCCCCTACCCCCGCTCACAAACCCTAGCAACCTCCCACCTATATAGCCTCTTCCTCTCGCGCCCCGCCTCCATTCTTACCCCGCCGCACCGCCCCCACCTCAAAACCCTAGCCGCCGCCGCCGCCGCGCCATGGCCACCTCCACCCGCCCCCTCGTGTCCGTGAAGGCCCTGGAGGGCGACATGGCCACGGACTCCGCGGACCTCCCACTCCCGGCCGTCTTCAGCGCGCCGATCCGCCCCGACGTGGTCACCTTCACCCACAAGCTGCTCTCCTGCAACAAGCGCCAGCCCTACGCCGTCTCCCGCCGCGCCGGCCACCAGACCTCCGCCGAGTCCTGGGGCACTGGCCGCGCCGTCTCCCGTATCCCCCGCGTCCCCGGCGGCGGCACCCACCGCGCCGGCCAGGGAGCCTTCGGCAACATGTGCCGCGGCGGCCGCATGTTCGCCCCCACCAAGATCTGGCGCAAGTGGCACCGCCGCGTCAACGTCAACCTCCGCCGCGTCGCCGTCGCCTCCGCCCTCGCCGCCACCTCCGTCCCCGCCCTCGTCCAGGCCCGCGGACACCGCATCGAGACCGTCCCCGAGCTGCCCCTTGTCATCTCCGACTCCGCTGAGTCCATCGAGAAGACTTCCCAGGCGCTCAAGATCCTCAAGCAGGTCGGCGCCTACGCTGATGCTGAGAAGGCCAAGGACTCGGTTGGCATCCGCCCCGGCAAGGGGAAGATGCGCAATCGCCGCTACATCAACCGCAAGGGCCCGCTCATCGTCTACGGCACTGAGGGCTCCAAGATTGTCAAGGCCTTCCGCAACCTCCCCGGTGTGGATGTCGCCAACGTTGAGCGCCTCAACCTGCTCGACCTCGCTCCTGGTGGCCACCTCGGGCGCTTTGTGATCTGGACTGAGAGCGCCTTCAAGAAGCTTGAGGAGGTGTATGGAACCTTTGATACGCCTTCACTGAAGAAGAAGGGCTTCGTGCTGCCGAGGCCCAAGATGACCAACGCTGACCTGGGCAGGCTCATCAACTCTGACGAGGTCCAGTCTGTGGTGAAGCCACTCAACAAGGAGGTGAAGCGCAGGGAGAGGAGGAAGAACCCGCTCAAGAACATGGCTGCTGTGCTCAAGCTCAACCCCTACCTCGGCACTGCCCGCAAGATGGCCACCCTCGCTGAGGCTGCCCGCGTCAAGGCCAGGAAGGAGAAGCTTGACTCGAAGAGGACCAAGCTTAGCCCGGTATGAAAATCTCCTTCCCTCCCTTTCATTTCTGATGGCAATTGTCCTGTTGCAGTTTATAACTTGGTAGTGTTTGCTGGGTAAATTTGCTGCGCCTTGCATCATAAATTGTTTACTTTGTTTCATGTATCATAACTTGAGCAAATTTCATTGATGGTTTGTGATTTCTATTACGGTAGTTCTGTGTTAGCAAGTTACATGCTTCTGTTGTAGTGATTCTTGTTAGCCTTTTAGCGATGGGCATGGTCCAAGGATAGTCGTGCCAACATTTCTGTCAATTGCCTTTTTGTGATGTACTCTTGATCAGTATGCATGTGTAATCAATTGTTGCTATCTTATATACAATTTGCTCAGGGTGGTCCATATCCATTAGTCTTATCTTAATTATGTTCCATTTCTTTGGATGTGATGAGACAATCTACTCATTTCTTAGAAACAATCTATGGTACTGGAAGCTTGTGTAGCCTTAACATATGTGACATACGACTTGTCTTGGACACACATAGATCAGGGTGTTTGCGACGAGTCTATTAGTTGAAATTTGATCCCTTTGGTTGAATAATGGATTTAATGGGTTAACTTTTTTACTATGTGAATAGGTTAGTGTTTTACTCAGCATCTTGGTTACAGAATACTACAATGCATATGTTATAAGCTTTTTTTAAAGCAAATCTCATCATTTCTTGAATCAATGCCCATTCTTAAATCTCAACATTAGCCGTTTGGGTAATGGGAAAAGATGCGTGGGATAGGGAATACTACAATGCATATGATTGGATGGCTGAGATTTAATGAAGTTAGATGAATGTGTAAGATTTTCCCTCCACTATCCGTTTCCGAATCCCAACCCATTTTCCCCCAAACGCCCCCAAAGTATTATTCTCCATTTCGATCAGCAATATATGCAGATTATTTTTTCTTCTACATTCCCATTTGTTGACAAGCATACATCTGTTGGTCCTTTGTTGCAGGAGGAGGCTGCCAAGGTCAAGGCTGCTGGAAAGGCATGGTACAAGACCATGGTCTCAGACAGTGACTACACCGAGTTTGAGAACTTCTCAAAGTGGCTTGGCGTGACACAGTGAGCGTGTGCTACCTAGTTAAGTTTTGAGTAGGAAGTGTCAAAGAACTTATCTCGAGGGTTTATCATGCTGTTGTATCCTGCATCATCATAAGAATTTTACCAACCTGTGGGATTTTGAGAAGTCTGGTCCATTTTGTTAGTGTGATGCCGTAAGAACATAGTATCTGCAGTTTCAAACCAGTTACTGAAGTTATGCTTGTGAATCCTGCACTTTATGATGTTCCCTTATTTGGTTCTTTGTTAAATGGCAAAGGTTTAGTTGCCCTTAAGCCGAATTGTGATTGTTGTGTAAGGTGAATCTTGATTCTCGTTGGTCCCTTTTGCGTACAGAATGTTACTGGTTTATCCTGCGACATTGAATCTGTTATGGTTGTTTTGCGATAAGATTGGATGGTCCAACATATAATCTCTGTTATAGTCACGAATGATAGTTTCATCGTTACTTTCCAGCACCGCGAGTGACTGTTTTGTGTTTTAACATAGATAGCTGCACAGCACATTAAGCCTTATTTAGTTGTCTAACTTTTCATCAACTCGATAACAACCCTACCACACTCAAACAAAACACAACTTACCACCAAATTCGCACCAATTTTTTAAACTAAGGCAACAAGTCCTTGCAGCGATGTCTAAGCCCAGTAGATCCCTCATCAATTTGCCGCGGCCCGCGGGTAAACAAATCCTGAAATCCTCCAGTTTGTTAAAAAAAAAAAGAAAAAAAGTTTTCTTTACCTCCCTGGACTAATGCACGAGTTTAAAATCTCTCCCTGGACCGCAAAACCGTCTGATATGTCTCCCCGCGGTATCAAAACCGTTCACTTGACCTCCTTGAGGGCAAACCGGGGCGGTTTAGGCGGACGTAGCGTCTAGTCATCCCGACGTGGCCCCTAGTCAGCATGTTCACATTTGTGGCCGTCTATTACGTGGTTGTGCGACTGCCTACGTGCCCTAGGGCCCACCTGTCAGTGCCCTTGACTCATTAAAGGACCCCCGCACCCTTCTTCTTCCCCGTCGCTCTCGTCCGTCTCCTCGGGTCTGCGTGGCGCCTCCGGGTGCGGCTCGCCTCCATGGACCGCCACGCACCCGCCCCCGCCGCCCAGGTCGCGGCTGGGCTTCACGGCCGCGTGCACGATCTGACCGCGGACGTACCGGCAGATCTCCGCTGAGCGCCGTGAGGACGCGGCCCGACGGTAACTCGCCGTCACTGGGAACGTGCCCAGCGAGGAGCAGCTGGACCGTCTCCTCACTAGCACCGCCAATGACTCCGACGCGGTGATGTGGGCGGCGCTGCTGTCGGCCCCAGCGGCGATGGCGTAGGAGCAAGAGGAGACGGCGAGGGAGGTGGCCGAGGTGGAGCGCGGCCTCCTTGAGTTGCAGCAGGTGTTCCTCGACATGGCGACACTGGTGGAGGCGCATGGGCGCGCCGTTGGACGATATCGAGCGGCACGTGGCGGCGGCCGCGGGCGACGTCGGCGCGGCCGAGGCAGAGCTCGGTGAGGTACAATCGGCGCGGCCGATGGCGACGGGGAAGAAGATGGGCGCGGGGGACCGTTAATAAGTCCGGGGCACTGACAGGTGGGCCCCAGGCCACGTAGGCGGTCGACAGCCACGTAATAGATGGCCACAAATGTGAACGGGCTGACTAGGCGCCATGTCGGACTGACTAGACGCCACGTCCGCCTAAACCGCCCTGGTTTGCCCTCAAGTGAACGGTTTTGATACCGCGGGGAGGCATATCAGATGGTTTTCGGTCCAGGGGGAGATTTTAAACTCGTGGTGGACTTTTCAAAAAAAAAAAACTTCCCTATCCTCGCGCCGTCGGCGGCCGTAGCCATGGCCACGATTCCGCATCTCGCTCTATGCGACGGCGCCACCACCCACCATGCCCATGACTCACCACTCGCGGCCGCAGCCCGCAGGTGGCCCACTGGCGCCGCCACCGCCTGCCGTCTATTGGTTTGACTTTGCTGAACGAAAGGGGGCAAATCCGAGAGCGTCGCCACGGCCCATTCCTTCATGTAAATCTCAAATCCTTTCTCTATCGGTTTTTTATATGCGTTTGGTGATGCATGTGGGTTCCAATTTCTGCCTTGTGGCATGATTTTTTACCTTTAAAAAAAGACATTTTTTTGCTTCTCGCCGTGTTGGCTTTAGTTTCGGCGGTGAGGAAGAGCGGAGATGGCTGGGTGCCCTCTCCACGGCTGCCTCGCGTCCGCGGCGGCATCGCCCGCGACGGCTTGTGTGTCTTCCGGTGCCGAGCTTGCGAGCTGAACGAGTTAGCTCGAGCTACGGGATGAGCCGAGCGGAGCTGACAAATTAATTTGCTTGTTAGAGATGCATTTTTTATAAGTCCTATTCTTTCCTTTCTCCTGGCATCCAAATGCTAGTGGATGGTTAAGACTTCCGCAAAGTGCACATGCTCTCACATGGTTTGAATTTTTCTTAATTAGCTTCTCGCTGGTTGAAGGCATATCAATATGTACAGATCGAGCACGTCTGTAAGAACGGCATTCTCTATTGAAGGTCCATGCTCAGCTGGACGACCGTGGGGTCCTTTAATGCCGAAGTTTGTCCATGCACCCACCCAGTCAAATACATCCACTTGGCTCCTCGAAGGTCACTGCTCGCAACTCCATTTTTGCACGAAATCAGATTCTAAAACTCACCTTGTATCTTCTTCCTCTCCACCCAGCACACCGTGTTCCCCTGTGTCCTGCGCGTGTGTTTTGGAGCTCCCGGCGAAACCATGGCTGAGATACTGGCCAGCATGGTGGTCGGTCCACTGGTGTCCATGGTGAAGGAGAAGGCCTCCAGCTACCTCCTTGACCAGTACAAGGTGATGGAGGGCATGGAGGAGCAGCACGAGGTCCTCAAGCGCAAGCTGCCGGCCATCCTGGATGTCGTCGCCGACGCTGAGGAGCAGGCAGCAAAGCACAGAGAGGGCGCGAAATCTTGGCTTGAGGCGGTCCGGAAGGTGGCTTATAAGGCTAATGATGTCCTCGATGAGTTCAAGTACGAGGCGTTGTGCCGCAAAGCCAAGGCGGATGGCCACTACAAGGCAGCGCTCGACATGGATGTAATAAAGCTCGTCCCTTCTCACAACCGTTTTGTGTTTCGTCACAGGATGTCAAACAAGCTTCGAATGATCCTGCAAGAAATTGATGTCCTCATCACAGAGATGAATTCCTTCAGGTTCAAATTCAAACCGCAGCCACCAATGCCATGCAATGGAGGCAGACAGATGCTTCCACCCCCATGGATTGTGTGGACATTGCCATCAAATCAAGAGCCCAAGAGAAGAAGGATCGTGTTCATAGACTGCTCACTCAAGCCGGATGTGAAGATCATCTCATGGTCCTTCCCATCGTCGGAATGGGGGGGTTGGGCAAGACCACCTTAGCGCAGCTGATTTACAATGAACCTGAAATCCAGAAGCATTTTGAACTGCGGCTCTGGGTGTGTGTTTCTGATGACTTTGATGTGGATTCTCTGGCTGACAAAATAGTGAAAGAGAATGGTTGTGGATCAAGTGGAAGTTCCGCGCTGGACAAGCTTCAAAATGCAGTGAGTGGGAAGAGGTACCTACTAGTATTGGATGATGTCTGGAACCGTGATGAGCACAAGTGGGAAAAGCTGAAGGCCTGCCTTCGGCATGGTGGCAGTGGTAGCTCAGTGCTGACAACAACTCGCGATGAATCAGTGACGAGACTAATGATGGGTAAAAGAACAACAGATGTCCAAAATCTCAAGACCTTGGATGAAGTCTACCTAAAAGAAATTATTGGGACAAGAGCTTTCGGGTCGAAACAAGTAGACAAATGGCCTTGTGAACTAGCTGTCATGGTTGGTGACATGGTGAAGAGATGTTCTGGCTCTCCTTTGGCGGCCACAGCTTTGGGCTCTGTGCTTCGTACCAAGACCAGGAAGCAAGAATGGAAGGATGTATTAAGTAGAAGCATGATCTGTGATGAGGAAAATGGAATTTTGCCAGTACTCAAGCTGAGCTGCAATGGCTTGCCATCACATATGAGGCAGTGCGTTGCTTTCTGTGCTGTGTTTCCAAAGGATTATGAGATTAATGTGGAGAAGCTGATTCAATTGTGGATGGCCAATGGTTTTATTCCGGAGAAACAAGGAGAGCATTCTGAAATTATAGGTAAAAATATTTTTCTTGAGTTGGCATCAAGGTCATTTTTTCAGGATGTGAAGGAAATCCCCTTTCTTTCTAGGACAACGGTCTCAAGAATTACTTGTAAGATCCATGACCTTATGCATGATGTTGCAGTGGATTCTATGGGAAACGAATGTGCTACTATAGCTACAAAACTGAATAAAAATGAGGAATTTCCATATTCTGCTCGTCATTTATTTCTGTCAGTTAATAAAGCAGAAACTATTCTGAATGCTTCCCTAGAGAAAGGATCTCCAGCTCTCCAGACATTGATATGTGATAGAAATTTAGAAGTCAATATGAAGATTTTATCAAAATACGACTCTATCAGAGCTTTAAAGATCCATGGAGGTTCATTCCTAATAAGGCCTAAGTATCATCATCACCTTAGGTATCTTGATCTCTCAGAAAGTGATATTGAAGAACTTCCTGAAGACATTAGCATCCTATACCATTTGCAAACACTGAACCTTTCTTACTGTGATAGTCTTGAACGACTTCCAAAGGAACTGAAGTATTTGACTGCCCTCCGTCACCTCTACACTCATGCATGTAAAAAATTGAGAAGCATGCCCGCAGGGCTCAGACACCTCAGTTCCCTACAGACACTTACATGCTTTGTAGCAGGTACCGACTCCGGCTGCAGTAATGTGGGAGAGTTGCAGAAGCTGGACCTCGGTGGAAGATTAAAGCTAAGCCAGCTAGAAAATGTGACAGGAGAAGATGCACAAGTAGCCAGCCTTGGTAACAAGGAAAAACTGACCGAACTGACATTGAGCTGGAATCGTACTGACTTACAGGATGCACAGAATAATAATCATGAGGAGGTGGTGGAAAACCTTAAACCTCGTGACGGGCTGACAGTCCTGAGGATTTGTAAATGTGGGAGCAGTACTTTTCCAAAGTGGTTGAATACACTAAGAGGCTGTTAGAAATAATCTTGTCATGTAGAGCTAGTAAAAGTCAAGTTTGTCTTGACTACATGTGGTTGTAAAGATCAAGTTGGGCTTGATCTCAAGCTAGGCCGGTTACTGTAGCACGGGCTACTGTAGCAAACCGACCTAGATCCCTATAAAAGGAGGTTAATGGCTCCTATGTAGAAAGTGTGATGGGAAAAAGAGAGATGTAATCTCCAATAGGCTTGGTAGGCGGCCGGCAGGTCGCCGTGGAGGACCGCCAGGGCTGCCGAGGTGTGTGTTGGAGTGTGTCTCCATTTGTAATTGTGTGTGAGTGCTAGAAGGAGAGGTGTGCATGGTTGCCGGTTCGCACGGTAGAAGCCGTGATGTCCGGAGGAGCGAGAGGCTCTCAAACGTCGCTGAGCATGACGTGCGGATCATGGCATGAAGGCTGGACGTGGGGGTTAGCTCCAGGCATGTCGTCCGTGGCCTATATGTAGCCCCTGTGCTCCTCTGTATTTGGGTGCCAAACCCAGAGAATAAAGGTCAAGATATAGGCGAGCTTGTCACTTCGGCGTTCGTCGCCGGAAATCCTTGTAGGTCTATTTTCCAACAGAGGCATGGTGGAGCTTGTGTTATATGACTGTGAAAAGCTGGAGAAGCTTCCTACACTCTGGCAGTTACCAGCTCTTCAAATTCTTCGCCTGGCTGGATTGAGGAGTTTATATTGTTTGTGCAGCGATGGTAAAACAGCCATCACATTTCCAGAATTGAAGGTGCTGACCTTGTATAATATGCCAAAATTTGAGGCATGGTGGGACTGGGGCACAAATGAGGTACAAGGAGAAGAGATGATATTACCTCATAGTTGCCAGGAGAACAAACGACTCAGAAACAACTTTGCTGCATGCCACGCAGAAATGGAACCATAAACTACCCCTGGCAACTATGAGGTTAACTTGGTGCGGCCTTTTATTCTCCTCCCACCAAAGTCCACTGTCACTATGGACATGTTTTGAGCAGCTAGTAGATTTGTCAATTTCGGAATGCGATTCTCTTGCATACTGGCCAGAAAACGTGTTCCAGGTCCTGGTATCCCTGAGGAAGTTATCAATTGTCTGGTGCCGCGAACTGACAGGACACACACGACCTTCTGAGGAGCAATCTGGCCCAGTTCCAGAACAGGGTGGACACCTGCCACGTCTGGAGTCTCTATTCATAAATTGGTGCGCTTCTTTGGTAGAGGTCCCCAACCTGCCAGCATCTCTGAAGACATTATGTATTGACAACTGCATGAAACTCAGGTCCATCATATTTGGTGAGCAAGACGATACGAGGTTGGTGAGTGGGGAAGGTGTTGTACGACCGTACACATCATCATTAATTCGAGGAACCAGCAGTAGTGAGGCCACAACGTCTACAGCTGTACGGACGTTGTCATCTGCAGCCAACTACCACTTCCTTCCATGCCTAGAATCACTAGAAATAATGAGGTGTCGTGATTTGTCTGAGGTTTCCAATATTCCTCAGTCTATCAGGACCTTGCACATTTCTAGCTGCAAAAATCTTCAATCCCTATCAGGACAGCTAGGTGACGTCCAAAAATTAACTATTAAATCATGTAGTAGGTTGGAATCAATGGGATCTTGCTTGGGAAAGCTACAGTCACTGGAACTACTCGAGCTTTCTTGTTGCAAAAACCTGGTATCCTTACCGGATGGGCCCCAAGCATACTCATCTCTTAGATTTCTTCTGATTAAAAAATGTGATGGTATAAAGTTGCTTCCACAAAGCCTACAGATGGCTTTGGATTGCCTCGAGGAGAAAGATCTAGATGCCTGTCACGAAGGTAATCTCTAATTTCTTTATTTGTTTTAACAAAGTAATTAGGTCCTGCTCAATTGGTATTACCTAAAACACAACTGTCCACTTAAACATTCTGTTAGTTGTTACAAGATGCGGTAGGATTTAGTGAAAGAAAATTTTACAAGCATGGTGTTTAGAACCTCTAGCCAACGGTGATATATACATTATAGTGAGTACAATGCACCCTAGTATGTAATACATGCATTTATGTGCAATTGTGCCACGTAAATCCATAACTTTTGGACATTACACGTTCGGGGATACGTAAACACGTACAACAGGCACCAATATACTGTGCCTTCACTATGGTCATCCTTGTATATCTCCTCTGTTTTTTCGCCCCTACAAATGAATTTAACTATAAGATGATCTTAGTGGTTTCTGTTACCATAGTTCTAATTGCTAATTCGAATCATGCAAAATGAATAATATGCTAAAGCGTGGAATCAAGGAATGATTGCAACCAAATTATATTAGTTAGTATCCAAGTGAATTGGTGAAACTTTATGCTATAGTACAGTAGTCTGTCATTACCCCCTTTTAACTTATGATTTGTATCAGCTTACATTTAGAGAACCAACTGAGGCGGCATGTGTCCTAACATTTTTCTGCAAATTCACTAGCTCCATAGTCCATTAATTGCATATTTTTCGAGTATATTAGTTTCCTTTACATAGCTTATGCTTCTTTACATGAACAATAATTTTCCTTTAAAACTTGGATGCAATAGCCTATTTACTGTTCTCCTGTAATTGTACTTTATCATTTCGTGTTGATTTTGATGCATAAATTCTAACATCATCTGTGATCTGGACCTTATCTGCCAGAACCAAAGACTCGGACACATGCAATCAGGAGGCTGGTGGACAAGGCAACGACAAAATTGTTCCCGTGTTCCCAAGACAAGGAGGGTAACAGTGACGAGGAGAGTGACAGGGATTGGTGAAAGACAAGATCAAAGGCCTGATGAAAATTATCACCAAGGTTTGTATTAGTAGTGTTCTTGATGATTGATTTCAAATGGTCTTTAAAAAAATTATTAATGTCTAATGACGCTAGCTCCTAATGCTGAGTGCCTATGCCGTATGTGTGCTCCTTGAAGGGATTAGGATCGTTACCACACCTGCAAGTGATGGATTGTTGTGACTCGTGGTATAGTGTACTGCATACACTTTTAAAGATAATCTCCAGTTATCTCAAGCCAAAGACTGTAAGCTGAAGAATTTTGCATTTACAGAGATCCATGATCCAGTTTTGTACCATTCTTTTTTGTTTTCAACTGAAGAGTTTGAACTCGATCGTGTCTTCCCAGCTTAAGCGAAACACCGCTAGCACTTCCATTTCATTTTCATGATGTGTGTTTCTACATGACCGCAGTCCGCAGAAGATACTTGCCATAGAATAGATAAACAATCCAACGTAGTACTTCTGTCTCTGTTCGACAAGCTGTTGTGTAAGCTGCTACTTGAATATAGACTGCATGGTCTGCAGGGTGATCCTGCAAGGTCCTTGGATAACACGGTATTGTGCAGAGGTCTTATTGCATTGTCAAGCCTATTTGTCCCAAAACTACATCTTGCAGCAGCATTTCTCCTAGTAATAATGCTGCAGTGGAATTGAAAAGAATGGTGATTGCATTGAACCACGAGAAGTCCCAACGTTTCCTTGAGGCATTAGTCATTAGCAATCGCCGTATGCTCCGTATGGGCTGTGCCACGAGCCCACGGGGCATGACAGAGCAGCGTCAGGGAAGGGATGGAACAGAACAGAGACGCCAACAACTTGTGTGTTCCTCTCTATCTCCTCTTGCTAGTTGCTTGCTTCCTACCGGCTAGCTCCTGGGTCTCTTGGCAGTCTAAACGATGGAGCACACGAGGTCTTGTGATATCAATCACGTACAGCAGACGGCGTCTGCGGCAGCATCGTTGCTACCACCAGAGGCCGCAACGGCTGCACTCGCGAGCGCGTCCCCCACGCCTTCCTCGACCTAGGAATCTAGGATGCGCCCTCGACAGTCTCCGGCTCTTCGCTACAGTTTCAAGCACGCCGGCCGGCCGTCCCATTCCCGCTTCCGCAGCCTGGTGCTCAAAATGCGTTTCGGCAAAATGGCACCGGCGGCGCTAGTGGCGCACACGAGGTGCTCGAGGAAATGTTCCCCACGGCACGGGCCATGTTTCCTTGTAAGGATATGGTGAGCCTGTTAGGAAATAATAGTACCTTGCTTTTATACTATTTCGTTTTCTTTACTTACGTTTTGACTCTGATAATCCAATAGCCCCTTGTCATCCAGGAGCCATGAACAAGGATCAAGGAGGCGATCCGGCGGCTGCGGCGGATAGTGGGGAAGGGATCGGATGCCTCCTGGTGGCGCACCGACGGCTTCCCGGCGAGGAAAGGCAAAGGTAACGATGGTGCTAAATTGATTACCCTATCTACTAAGCAAATCAGCGGACGATATATCGGTGGCACCTGCAGTAGCGATGCGATTGACCGTCTCATAAAACACTTGGAAAAGGGAAGAATTTCGATATTTTCCAATTCGCAAGATTTTTTAAGATATAAGAGTATGTAACAATAACTTTGATCATGGTATATTGAAGTTGTCCATAAAATGTGTAGATGGATGTTAACGGATCATAGAGAGTGGTCAGTGTCCACTCGGTTGAACGAGTCTGTCTTTCTGTATGTTAATCCTGTAACAAAATTTCGAGTAGCCGTTATTAAACGAAACATGAGATCATCCAGCTGGTGCATAAAACAAACTAGTGGCCTCGAAATGCAGTAGTATTCTTTTTCTCCTGGGTCCTTCTATATATGGCGTAGACACGGAGTCCAAACGCGTCAACGCTCGCACCCACCCAGACCAGTGCCATGTGATGGAGGGCATATGGAAGAGCAGCACAAGCTCCTCAAGCGCAGGCTGCTGAACATCATGGACTATATTAGACTAATCAAGTGAACAATGTGAGGCTAGGAACTATTAGACTAATCAGGTGAACAATATTTTTTTTATTAAATAGAGTATAGGTAATAGGCATTTTTATACTAACTGATCAACAAGCACAACGCCTAGATATATGGAACAATCACTCAACAAAACACAATGCACAGATGAAAGATCACACTATAGGTAGTGGGGAGCAGCAAAGCCAAGAAAAAGGCAGTAAGGCACATGCATCATGAACACAGCACGCATTCACACAGTAGTGCGCCAAGACAACCAAAAGGAACATTTGAATTACCCGGGTTCAAAAATGAAAAGGTTTGCTTAGGTACCTAAAATACTTCCACTTGTGCGAATGAAAATGCCTAAACAGATAACTTTTTTCTGGGTGCGCACAAAGCAAGCATCAGAGTGGCCCTCAGAGGCCAAAGAGGCTCAATAAAAAAAAATCATTTATGTGCCAATGTTTTCCATCATCAGTTAGGTGAGTGAAAGTTACATGGTTTGAAATTTTCCTTGATCGGCTTCTGTACCTTAGTTTATGCAGCTAACCAGATGCATCCACTTGACTCCTTCAGGTCGCCAAGACCTCTCAAACCCATTAATGCCTATCTCCACCCTCTCCAAACATAGCATCTGTGTTTGCCTGTGTCCTGCGCGTGTGTTTTGGAGCTCTAGGCAAAACCATGGCTGAGATACTGGCCACCATGGTGGTCGGGCCACTGCTGTCCATGGTGAAGGACAAGGCCTCCAGCTACCTCCTGGACCAGTACAAGGTGATGGAGGGCATGGAGAAGCAGCACAAGCTCCTCAAGCGCAAGCTGCCGGCAATCCTGGATGTCATCGCCGACGCCGAGGAGCAGGCGGCAAAGCATAGAGAAGGAGCGAAAGCTTGGTTGGAGGAGGTTCGGAAGGTGGCCTACAAGACGAATGATGTTCTCCACGAGTTCAAGTATGAGGCGCTGCGCCGCAAAGCCAAGGCAGATGGCCACTATAAGGCGCTCAGCATGGATGTAATAAAGCTCTTCCCTTCTCACAACCGTTTTGTGTTCCGTCACAGGATGGCAAACAAGCTCCAAATGATCCTGCAAGAAATTGATGTCCTCATCGCAGAGATGAATGCCTTCCGGTTCAAATTCAGACCGCAGCCGCCAATGGCCATGCAATGGAGGCAGACTGATGCTTCCACCCCCACAGATTGTGTGGAGATTGCCAGCAAATCAAGAGACCAAGAAAAGAGGTATCTTGTTGATAGATTGCTCGCTCAAGCCAGAAGTAAGGATCTCACGGTCCTTCCCATCTTTGGAATGGAGGGTTTGGGCAAGACGACATTAGCGCAGCTCATTTACAATGACCCTGAAATCAAAAGGCATTTCGAGTTGCGGCTCTGGGTGTGTGTCTCTGAAAACTTTGATGTGAATTCCCTGGCTGATAGAATAGTGAAAGAGAATGGTTGTGAAGCAAGCGGAAGTTCAGCACTTGACAAGCTTCAAAATGCAGTGAGTGGGAAGAGGTACCTCCTCGTGTTGGATGATGTCTGGAACCGTGATGAGCCCAGCAAATGGGAAAAGCTGAAGTCTTACCTACAGCATGGTGGCAGCGGAAGCTCAGTGCTGACAACAACTCGTGATGAAGCAGTTGCTAAGCTAATGATGGGTACAAGTACAACTCAGGAAGCCTATAAACTTGAAAGCTTGGATGA
This sequence comes from Digitaria exilis, assembly GCA_015342445.1. Taxonomy (NCBI): domain Eukaryota; kingdom Viridiplantae; phylum Streptophyta; class Magnoliopsida; order Poales; family Poaceae; genus Digitaria; species Digitaria exilis. The sequence goes on from JACEFO010001741.1 coordinate 706,133, forward strand.
CGTGTCCATAGGGAAAATTATCAAGAAAAAAGCATTCGGTTCAAAACAAGAAAAAGACTGGCCTAGTGATCTAGTTAACATGGTTTGTGAAGTTGCCAAGAAATGTGCTGGTTCTCCTTTAGCTGCTACAGCATTGGGCTCTTTACTAGGTACCAAGACCAGGAGGGAAGAATGGGACACTGTACTAAACAGAAGCACAATTTGTGATGAGGAAAATGGAATTCTACCAGTACTTAAACTCAGTTACAATTGCTTGCCCTCACATATGAGGCAGTGCTTTGCTTTTTGTGCTATGTTTCCAAAGGATTATGAGATTGATGTGGAAATGCTGATCCTATTGTGGATGGCCAATGGTTTCATCCCAGAGAAACAACAAGAGCGTCCCGAAACTATTGGTCGAAATATTTTTGTTGAGTTGGCATCAAGGTCATTTTTTCAGGATGTGAAGGGAATCCCGTTTCAGTTCAATTATAAAAAAGCCTCCACTTGCAAGATCCATGACCTTATGCATGACGTTGCAGTGGATTCTATGGGAAACGAATGTGCTGCTATATCAACAAAACTGAGTAAAAGTGAGGATTTTCCATATTCTGCTCGTCATTTATTTTTTATTTTTTTTTGAAGCCTCTCATCTGGGTACAACTGTAGTATCTGTTCGTGTACAACTCACACCCCACGCACGCACACCACATTCACACCACTCGTGCACGATCAAACCTACAACTACACTCAGATAGCACCGCGTCCTTTTTGAGATCACCAGAACCCTCCAGCTCTGTAGGCGACGGGCGCGTCGCAGTCCCTTTGTGGCTCCACGCGCGAGAGGCTGCACAGATAGACTTTATGGGGGCAAGCCCCGGTGAGAGACGAGGGTGCGATTCCCAGGAATCGAACCCGCACCGGCTGCCCGCACACCTGCGGAGCTAGCCACCCGAGCGCTCGCTCGGTTCTCTGCTCGTCATTTATTTATGTCAGTTAATAAAGCAGAAACTATTCTGAATGCTTCCCTAGAGAAAGGATCTCCAGCTTTCCAGACATTGATATGCGATAGAGATGTAAAAGTCAATATGATAATTTTACCAAAATACAACTCTATCAGAGCTTTAACGGATAATCGAGGTTCATTTCTAATAAGGCCGAAATATCTTCATCACCTGAGGTATCTTGATCTCTCGGGAAGTGACATTGAAGCACTTCCTGAAGACATTAGCATCCTATATCATCTGCAAACACTGAACCTTTGTTCGTGTTCTAATCTTGAACGACTTCCAAAGGAACTGAAGTATATGATTTCCCTCCGTCACCTCTACACTCACCAGTGTGCAATGTTGAAAAGCATGCCCTCAGGGCTGGGACACCTCACTTCCCTACAGACGCTTTCATGCTTTGTAGCAGGTACCGACTCCGGTTGCAGTAATGTGGGAGAGCTGCAGAAGTTGGACCTTGGTGGTAGACTTGTGCTTGAAAAGCTTGAAAATGTAGCTGGAGCAGACGCACAAGCAGCTGGTCTTGCAAATAAGAAAAACCTGACCGAACTAGTGTTAAGATGGAGTTGTAGTAACCTGGAGGCAAGGAATAATCATAAAGAAGTGGTGGAAGGTCTGAAACCTCATGATGAACTGAAGGTTCTGATGATATATTACTATGGTAGAAGTACTTTTCCAACGTTGATGAATACGTTGAATGGCATGGTGGAGCTTCAGTTGCATTATTGCAAAGAGCTCGTGAATCTTCCTGCACTCTGGCAGTTACCAGTTCTTCAAATTCTTCGCCTGAAGGGATTGGAGAGTTTACATAGTTTGTGCAGCGGTAATACTACACCCGCCACATTTCTAGAGCTCAAGGTGATTAGCTTGATTAGCATACCAAGTTTTGAGGCATGGTGGGACACAGATGAGGTACAAGGAGAAGAGCCAATATTTCCTAAGGTCGAGGAGCTGGAGATCAATCGTTGTAAAAGTTTAACTGCATTAACAATAGCAGTGTCAGTAATCACAGAATCGTCTGGCGGGGTTGGCACTAAGTGCCGCTCCGCATTTCCAGCATTGATGAAAATGGAGTTATGTGATTTGGATGCGTTTCACAAATGGGAGACAGTCGAAGGAACTGTAGGAGAAGAGGTTACTTTTCCTTGTCTCAAGGAACTATCAATCATGTCTTGTAGAAGCCTGAGTACATTACCAAAAGGGCCATTATTGGTTAAACAATCATCTGGTGGAGCTGAAACTGTGTGCCACCGCTCTGCATTTCCATCACTGAGGAAACTAGACTTATCTCATTTGTCAGTCCTTGAGGGGTGGGGGACAGTCGAAGGAGCTCCTGGAGAAGAGGTAACATTATTTCCACTGCTGGAGGTCTTGACGATTTGGAACTGCCCGATGTTGACTGAACTACCTGAAGCACCAAAGCTAATTGTACTAACCATAAAAGGGCGAAGTGGTCAACAAATATCCCTACAGGCCGCTGGCAGATACATTCCTTCATTATCCAGTCTGACACTGGATGTGTCACCTGATGACACGGAAAGGACATTGCTGCATGCCAAGCAGAAATGGAATCATCAACTCCCCATGGCAGATATGAAGTTATTTAGGTGCAACATTTGGTTCTCCTCCGACTCAAGTGCACTGGCGCTATGGACATGTTTCGCGCAGATAGTAGATTTGTCAATTTCGGGATGCAATGTTCTTGTCTACTGGCCAGAAAACGTGATCCAAGCTCTGGTGTCCTTGAGGAAATTGGAGATTAGCAGGTGCAGCAAACTGACAGGACGCACACAAACTTCTGATGAGCAATCTGCTCCAGCTCTAGAACTGGGTGCACTCCGGCCACGTCTGGAATCTCTACTGATAGATGCTTGCGCGTCTTTGGTGGAGGTCCCTAGCTTGCCGGTATCTCTCAAGACATTAGATATTGACAGCTGCGAGAGTCTCAAGTCCATCATATTCAGTCAGCAGGAGGCTCCGAGGTTGGTGATAGGAGAAGGGGTTGTACACCTGGATATGTCATCATTAATTCCAGGGTCCAGCAGCAGTGAGGCCACATCATCTACAGCTGTACCAAACCTGTCATCAACAGCCCACCATAGCTTCCTTCCATGCCTAGAATCTCTAACTGTAAGGTCCTGCGATGGTTTGTCAGAGGTCGCCAATCTTCCTCCGTCAATCAATACCTTAGAAATTTATGAGTGTGGCAATCTTCTATCCCTATCAGGGCTGCTAGATGCCCTCAAGAATTAACTATCGACTCATGCAGTAGGTTGGAATCACTGGGATCTTGCTTGGGAAAGCTACGGTCACTGGAAGAACTCAACCTTTTTTATTGCAAAAACCTAGTTTCCTTACTGGATAGGCCTCAAACATATTCATCTCTTAGAGTTTTTCGGATTAAATATTGTGATGGTATAAAGTTGCTTCCGCCAAGCCTACAGAGCCGTTTGGATGACCTCGAGGAGAAAGATCTAGATGCCTATCTTGAAGGTAATCTCCAGTTTATTAATTTCTTTTAACAGAATGAACAAAAGCTAGCTAACTGGTGTTGCCTAAAAGCACAAGTGCACAACTCTCCACTTAAACATTCTGTTAGTTATTACGAGACATGCTATGATTTAGTGATAAAAAATTTACGAGCATGGTGTGTATATTAGAACCTGTAGCCAACCATTGTTGATGCATATATTGTACCATGCAACACTAATACCATGCAACTAAACCCTTAAACTTTCACAGATTGCACATTCAGGGTATCTGAACACGTACAGCTGTATCAAGAATTTTATGCAGCTTAACTATAATATCCTTGTATATCTCTTTTTCGTCCCAAACAAAGAATTTAACTATAAGATGATATTTGATTTTCACTTTTGCTATCTTGTTTGTAATTGCTATTTGCTAAGTTGAATCAATCATCTCTGTTGCCGCATGTTTAAGTGTGGTATCACATGGAATTTTTGCAGCGAATTAAATTGTATGAGTTTTATCCAAGTGGCCTGGTGAAATTCTCCCTCGGCCCTTCAAACCGATACTAGATGCTAGTACATTGTACACTACTCTGTAACTACTTTCCCTTTTGACATCTGATATGGATAAGCTTAAATTAAGAGATTCATTTAGAGTTGCACTTGTCTTAATGTTTCTCTGCAAATTCACTAGCTCCGTTGCATGCAATTAGAGTGTGTAGTTTTCTTCACATGGCTTATGTGTTTTACATAAGCAATAATTTTTATTATCTATACAATTTGTAATTCTGTGTTAATTTCACGCAAATTCTAATATCGCTATGATCATGGCCTCATCTGCCAGAACCAAAGACTCTGAAACGTGCAATCAGGGGGCTGGTTGACAAAGCAGGGACCAGACTGTTCCCATGTTCCCTGAGACGAAAAGTGACACTGCGTTGGTGTGCTAGAAATAGCGAACTAAGGACCAGATGAAAGTTATCTCCAAGGTTTGTAATATTAGAGCTCTGGATGATTGATTTGAAATGATGCTATCTCCCTAATGCTGATTCCCTACACGGAGTGACTTTGTAGGACCGTAACCTGACCTGCAAATGATGGATCGTCGTGAGTTCGTGACTCGTGGTAAGAATGCATTGCATAAGAGTTCTGAGCATATAGAGCCGAATTTCTTAAACAAGTTGAAGTCCTTAAGTTTCAGCAGAAAACAAGTCCAGAGTGCAAGCTGAAGAATTTAGCATATAGATCTGCTCCAGTTTTTAATCCTTCTTTTATCTTTTGAACTAAGGCGTGTTTGAATTCAGTGTCAGTTCAAGCATAAGCTAGTGTGAGACTGAGACACATCTGCATTTTCATTTCATGATGTGTTTTCCTACATGACCGCAGAAGATACTTACCATAGAACTGAGCTGTTGACGTGAGCTGTCTTTGCTGCTGCTTGACATGAACTGAGTAGCTGAACTCATCCCATGTAATGTAATGTAATGTAGGTATCTCATACTGAATGGTGGGCAGGGTGATATATTTTGGACAGCACGGTCTTGTGCAGAGGTAGGTCTCATTGTCAAGCCTTGTTTCTTGAAAACTACATCTTGCAGCTGCAGCAACACTATTTTTCTCCTGGTAGTGCTGCAATGGAATTGAAAAGAATGGCGGTTGCAGTGAACCACAAGAAGTCCTAGTGTTGTAAACAAAGCAGAGGATGCAGTGTCCAACGTTTCCATAAGCCGTCGTTAGCAACTGCCGTATGCTCTGTATGTGGTGGGCCACGAAACAGGGCAGCAGCGTCAGGGGATTGGAACAGAACAGAGACACGAGCTTGTCGCCTTCTTCCTCAGTATCTCCTCTTGCATGCTACCTCTGGATCCATGTTAGCTCTTGTGATGCTTGATCGTTAACTTGTTTTATATTTCTTTTTAGTAACTTTGAGGTGTTCCGCACAAGCTCATGGTCCATGCGTGCACGTCGTAGTGAATTACTGAATTTCTTCGCCAGCCCAAAAGCCGACAGCCCCGTCGTCATTCCGGAGACCGTGAAGTCGTGAACAAGGAGGCGCTCACTCCGGCAGCTGCGGCGGGCTGCAATCTCCTGGAGGCGCACCGCCGGCTTCCCGACGATGAACGGCATAAGATTCAGCCTCGTCGCTGGCTGGTTGGTTGTGTGGACAACATGGACCTGCGTCGAACAAGTTTGAGTTCGTGGCCCGGCGTGTGCTCACACTGACGGAGAAAGGAAGGAAAGGAAATTACCTGCTGCTGATGATGACGGCGACGCTGACAGAGGAAAAGAGACAGAAATTGCTTGTCGACAGCTACGAACTTCCCTGACCATTCTCCTATACTCCCACCTCGCGTTCGCAGCAGGCTCTGGCCCGCACCTAAACGTCTATTATCTACTATATTATACCTACTACACGTACGTCAATTGTCCAGTAGTTCACAGAAGAATAAGTGGACAGGACAACCACTGCAATTGTGCCCATTTATTTTACCCATCTATGATGTGTTGGTCATTGTTCCTCTCTCTCATTTGAAATCTTGTCCTCCCTCGATTATAAGTGCGAGGAAGTTAAACTAAAGATCATCATTCATTTACCAATCTAATTAAAAGGACTTAACCCCGGTCGTCCTTGAGATGTGCCCTAAACCATTGCCCAGGACAGCACACCTCACTAAGCACAAGTTAACGTCTTCATCACACAAATCATTCACACACATAGAGTCCACCATCCATAAGAGATTTTAAGTTTACAAACCAAGGTCTAATTTCATGCATAAAAGGAAAAGTTGCAGCGGAAGGTAAGGTTTCACATTGCTCTTCAATATATTACATAACAAAATAAAATGAGTTCACCCTCATGCCACAAGTGACTCATTGAAATGGATAAACATGGGGCAGCTACCCCCTGCCCGCTCCCTCGTCGACGGAGAGGAAGTACCCAAAGATGGGCTCCGAAGGCATCTCACCTGGAATCAACTTAACGGCAGCACCGTTAGTACATTTCGCACTAGCAGGACTTATCCCAAACATTTATATATGGTGGATGCAAGGGATAATCAAGTTTTAATATCCAAATATGAAATTGCAAGCGGAATTTTTAATATGTGAAAAAGCAAAAGATCAAAACCCTGCATAAATAAAGTGATCATATAATGTCAACCATGGGCTCAATCTTCCATGAGCCCTTTCCGAAACTCTACGTTAAAATCCAAGTAAACGAACGTGTTCATATCCGAGAACGCGGCTATTGCAATAGATCAAAACCCTGCAGGGGTGTACAACTTTTCCCACATGAGGCGCAAGACTAACGACTATACCCTCGGCCTAGGATAAGTGTTAATTCATGCCCTCAACCATTCGTATACCCACACCCGGCGATGAGAGGGTGGCCGGAGATGTATAGGGGTAACGGACACTGCCATCTATCCCTCATCATAACCCGAGTCAAACCGTCCCATAGCAAGATCCGGCTTATGGTACTTGGCTTGCCCATCCCATCCTAAGCATGTGGTTTGTACGAAAGAGTGCTCAAGTATCACTTCGAAATGTCACGGTCCTTAATCAATTCAAGAAAGCCTAACCATATGAGTTCCACTTTCACCATGGCCCTACATTACTTGCTCAGATATCGACTCATATTCATGGTTGATCATCTTTAAAACTTCTCAACTAACTAGGTATAATTAAGACAAGCCCTATGTCTCGCGAGAGGTGATGCCCTTTTCATCTCTCGACTTCTACCGGCTAAGCATGGGTAAGCAATTTTAAGTCGTCATTTTATCAACCATGCTTAGCTAAGGGTAATTCTAAACCCAAAGTCCATGACTAGTAGGTTATACTCTATTGAATTCACATGAACTAGAAGAGGGTGGTTTATGCACAAATATTAAGTAATTTTCATTCATAATTAGATTAGAAAAATGGTGCCTGCCTTGTTGCTCAAAGGTAGCCTCCTCAACCACGGGATCCGGCACGGTCTCAAACTCGGCGTCCTCCGGCGTCTCGGTCTCTACACGAATGCAATGATGAAATGAGTGCATATGCTATGAAGAAAATCAAGAGATGCATGAGAGCCAACAATTATCAAGTTTGGATTATGAAAGATCATATGTACCACTAATTAGTAGTGCATGGACATACCCTATAGTAGTTAGGGTAGCTCAATTATAAAAAGGAAGTGTTGAAACTATGTAGGAGCGGACGGTCCACAGTTCAGGGGTTGGGTTGTGCAGAGCCTCTGGTGGAATTTGAAATGAGAGGCGGACAGTCCGGCCGCGTTGGGTGGACGGTCCGCCGTTCATTGGGTTAAGTGGCCGGTTTTGGCCGAGCCTCTGTTGGTTTTGGGTGAAGAGGTGGACCGTCCGGGCCGCTCGGGCGGATGGTCCGGACCACGGCCGAGCGTCGCCGGTGAGGTCGCCGGCAGCGATTCTAGTCGACATTTTGGGTCCTGGTTGTTTCTAAAGGTTGCTGGGAACTCCTAGGCTTCATTTCAAGTGGTGGTTTTGACATGCATAGGGTTTTTTAAGCTCTAGCCCATCCATGGTGATCTATCTTCCAAAAACACCATGAACTCTAAACCTAGAGCAATGGAGGTTAGATTGGGGGAGCTCTGGTGAGGGCCGCAGGTTGGAGTAGGGCGGTGAGGAGAGAGGCTTGCTTGTTCTTGACCTTGAGCTTGAAGAGGAGAGCAATGGGGAAGAAGGAGGAGCTTGGGGAAGCTCCTCGCTTGGGGAAGATGACGACGTGGAGGAGCAACTCGTCGGCGGGGTGCTCCGGCGAAGATCCAGCGAGGTCTGCGGCGAGCTCTTGGGTGCCTTCAATGGGGGAACCTTGGAAGCTCCTCCACGGTGGAGAGAGAAGGAAGAAAGAGAGTGTGGAGGGGAAAATGGGACGGAGAAAGAGCTAAGGGAGGATCTCAGCTCGTGTAGGCAGGTGGCCTGACGGGTGGGACCGGATGGGGTACGTGGCGAGCGAGCTCTGTGCCGCTGCCAGGCATATGTCGCGCAAGGGCGGACCGTCCGCCAGTGACGGCAAAAAAGGCCACGTGCTAAGTTTATTACTAAAAGAGTTTTAAACTTAATTAAGTAGTAAGATGCTCATGATGCCCTGCTTAACTATAGTGTATTTTTGGGTCGTTACAACAAGCATTCCACTATCTTTGGTAGTATTCATAATTTCTCAAATGTATCTATGTTTGTGGATCGGAATTTTTCCAAGATATAGCTACATTTTGAGTTTCAACCAGTATGGTTTTTTATCTACAAATAGTCCAAAATACCCGTCCTTTAGAAATTAGTGGTAAATTTTAAATGAATTTTTTAGAGTGCATGCACAACTTTCATTTTTGTCATAAATATTTTGGAAGGCAATTTTGCCATGCACAAATCTTGGGCATATTCATGCAATGTACATGCAACGGCCGGACATGGAGTAATAAAGAGTGTATTACTCTTATACTGTCCTTCTTAATCTATAATTAAAAAAGGTTAAAATTAGATATATTCTGAGATAGATGAAATAATAATGTGGTTATCAAATTACACTGCTTTTAATTTCTGTTCACATGACCTTGTGAAACAAAGATTCCTTTCTTAGTTGGTTAGTCTTTGGCTCCCATGACTAAAAATTAGCATGCCGTTTGTATGCCAATTAAAAATATTAAACATGAGCTAATTATGAAATTCATTGCAAGCCATGACATTTGACAAGTAGAACTCATTGATGCTAGTTACCCCTCAATTACTACATGTTTACTATAGCATCACATTAAAAAATCAAAGGGTTCTACTCATTAATTAGCCACGGCTTATGCGAATAGTTTCACAATGTATTTATGTTTGAACTTTCTAATTAACATCCAAATATTGTCAGGCTAATAATTTTTAGCTCCAGGCAGCCAAACATACCCTTAGTTTGTAATTTTATTTTTAGCTCCAGCAGTAGTAATTTTGTAATTGCACATGTATTAATAGTTTAATACTATATGTTGCATGTTTACAAAAATCCAGGGGTATTCATGTGAATAAACATGAATACCCCAGGCTACGCCGCTGCTAGACAGCTAGACATACCTAAACATGTACTCCCTCCGTCCCAAATTGTAAGTCGTTTGACTTTTTTTACCCCAACTTTGACCACACATCTTATTCAAAAAATTTGTGCAAATGTAGTCAAATTTAAGTCATTCTTGAAATTGCGAACTGATCCTAGATCAGTTGGTTGGGTTCTTTGTGGTGGAACCTACCCACCAGGGTTCAAATCCTGGTGCTCGCATTTTCTTGGATTTATTCGAGGATTTACCGGCGCTATGCATTCGGTGGTAGGCGACGTCCCCGTCGACAACGAGGCGCCTGTGGTGACTTCGTGAATCTCAAGATCTGCCGGCTCAGTCCTTCGGATGTGCTCATAGGGGTAGGGTTTGCGTACGTGTATTCATAAGGGTGAGTGTGCGTGTGTGTTGAGTGTCTACGTTGTACTGTGTAATCTAAAAAAAAGTCATTCTTGAAATTCTTTTATTACTAAAGCTAGCCATAAAAAAATAATATTTTGCAATTGAATAAGACGAGTGGACAAAGTTGAGGCCAAAAATGTGAAAGGACTTATAATTTGGGACCGAGTACTAGCCCGCTCAATACTAATCTAATTACCACTAAGAAATAGCCTGTACAAACTACAAACATAGCAATAATGAAAGCTTTGCAACATATATAACGTATTTCCACTTGTGCCAATGAAAGTGCCTAAACTAATATCTTTTTCTTGGGCGTGCACAAAGCAACCACGAGAGTGGCCCTCAGAGGCCAAAGTGGCTCCGACTGGAAACAATACGATAATGCCCTGAATCTCTCATTGGATCATTTCCTTCCAGTAAGGTACCAATATATAAGAAAATCATTTATGTGCCAATGTTGAAGCTGTCTATCAGTTAGGTAAGTGAACGTGACATGGTTTTAAATTTTCCTAGATCGTCTTATGTGCCTTCGTTTATGCAGCTAATCAAACGCATCCTTGGCTCTCAAAAGGTCGTCAAGATTACCTCTCAAACCCACTATTGCCTATCTTCACTCCACCTTCTCCAAGCCTAGCATCTCTGTGTTCCCTGTGCCCTGCGCGTGTGTTTTGGAGCTCCAGCCTCAAGGCGAAACCATGGCTGAGATAGTGGCCATCATGGTGGTCGGGCCACTGCTGTCCATGGTGAAGGAGAAAGCTTCTAGCTATCTCCTTGACCAGTACAAGGTGATGGAGGGCATGGAGGATCAGCACGAGGTTCTAAAGCGCAAGCTGCCGGCCATCCTGGACGTCGTCACCGACGCCGAGGAGCAGGCAGCAAAGCACAGAGAGGGAGCAAAATCTTGGCTTGAAGCTGTCCGGAAGGTGGCTTACAAGGCTAATGATGTCCTCGACGAGTTCAAGTACGAGGCGCTGCGCCGCAAAGCCAAGGCGGATGGCCACTACAACATGGATGTAAGAAAGGTCTTCCGTTCTCACAACCGTTTTGTGTTTCGTCATAGGATGGCAAACAAGCTCCGAAATATCCTGCAAGAAATAGATGTCCTCATCGCAGAGATGAATACCTTCAGGTTCCAATTCAAGCAGCAGCCGCCAATGCCCATGCAATGGAGGCACACTGATGCTTCCATCCCCACGGATTGTGTGGAGATTGCCAGCAAATCAAGAGCCCAAGAAAAGAAGCATCTTGTTGATAGATTGCTTGCTCAGGCTAAGAGTACGGATCTCACGATCCTTCCCATAGTTGGAATGGGGGGTTTGGGCAAGACGACCTTAGCACAGCTCGTTTACAATGATCCAGAAATGCAGAAGCATTTCGAGTTGCGGCTCTGGGTGTGTGTCTCTGAAAACTTTGATGTGAATTCCCTGGCTGATAGAATAGTGAAAGAAGCTGAAAACAATAGTCGTCGGCGCGGTCAAGTAACTGCTAGTGACGAGAATGGTCATCAAGTGGCAGCGACTGCTAGGGAGGAGGAGGACAATGGTCATCACGTGACAACGACTGGTAGTGAGCTGAATGGTCATCAAATGTGTGGAAATTCAGCGCTGATCAAGCTTCAAGATGAAGTGAAAGGGAAGAAGTACCTCCTCGTATTGGATGATGTTTGGAACCGTGATGAGCCCAGGAAATGGGAAAAGCTCAAGTCCTACCTTCAGCATGGTGGCAGCGGCAGCTCCGTGCTGATAACAACTCGTGATGAAGCAGTTGCTAAACTAATGATGGGTACAAGGACGATTGAAGGAGCCTGTAAACTTGGAGGGTTAGATGAAGAGTCTATAAGTCAAATCATCAAGACAAGAGCATTCGGTTCAAAACAAGAAAAGGAATGGCCGGGTGAACTAGTTAACATGGTTGGTGAAGTTGCCAAGAGATGTGCTGGTTCTCCTTTATCTGCTACAGCATTGGGCTCTTTACTGTGTACGAAGACCACCGAGGAAGAATGGAAGTCTGTATTAAAGAGAAGCTCGATTTGTGATGAACAAAATGAGATTTTATCAGTACTGAAGTTGAGTTACAATGGCTTGCCGTCACATATGAGGCAGTGCTTTGCTTTCTGTGCTATGTTTCCAAAGGGTTATGAGATTGATGCGGAAATGCTGATCCAATTGTGGGTGGCCAATGGTTTTATCCCTGAGAAAAAAGAAGAGCGTCCTGAAATCATTGGTAGAAATATTTTTCTTGAGTTGGCATCAAGGTCATTTTTTCAGGATGTGAAGGGAGTTCCATTTCAGTTTAGTCATACAGAAGACTCTAGAGTTACTTGTAAGATCCATGACCTTATGCATGACGTTGCAGTGGATTCTATGGGAAACCAATGTGCTACTATAACTACACTGAGTAAAAGTGAAGATTTTCCATATTCCGCTCGTCATTTATTTCTGTCAGTTAATAAAGCACAAACTATTCTGGATGCTTCCCTAGAGAAAGGATCTTCAGCTTTCCAGACATTGATATGTGATACAGATTTCGAAGTCCATATGCAGATTTTATCAAAATACAACTCTGTCAGAGCTTTAAAGATCAATGGAGGTTCATTCCTAATCAGGCCAAAATATCTTCAGCACCTGCGGTATCTTGATCTCTCAGAAAGTGATATTGAGGCACTTCCAGAAGACATTAGCATCCTGTATCAGTTGCAAACATTGAATCTTTGTCGGTGTTCTAGTCTTAAACGACTTCCAAAGGGACTGAAGTATTTGGCTGCCCTCCGTCACCTCTACACTCACAGATGTCCAATGTTGAGAAGCATGCCCTCAGGGTTCGGAAACCTCACTTCCCTACAGACGCTTACATGCTTTGTAGCAGGTAAGGACTCAGGTTGCAGTAATCTGGGAGAGCTGCAGAAGCTGGACCTTGGCGGTAGACTAGAGGTAAGGAAACTAGAAAATGTGACTGGAGCAGGTGCGCAAGCAGCCAGTCTTCGAAACAAGGAAAAACTGACAGAACTGGAGTTAAGATGGACTCATTATGCCCAGGATGCACAGAATAATAATCATGAGGAGGTGATGGAAGGCCTGAAAGCTAATGATAGGCTGAGGGTCCTGAGGATACGTTCCTATGGGAGCAGTACTCTTCCAAAGTGGTTGACTACATTAAGAGGCATGGTGGAGCTTGTGTTAAGTGGCTGCAAAAAGCTGGAGAAGCTTCCTGAACTCTGGCAGTTGCCAGCTCTGCAAATTCTTCGCCTGGAGCGGTTGGAGAGTTTACACTGTTTGTGCAGAGATGGTAAAACAGCCATCACATTTCCAGAACTGAAGGTGCTTACCTTGTACAATATGCCACAATTTGAGGCATGGTGGGACACAGATGATGTACAAGGAGAAGAGCCGATATTTCCCAAGGTTGAGGAGCTGGAGATCGAACTTTGTGGAAGTTTGACTGCATTACCTAAAGCTGCATCAGTTGAAGTTGACACTAACAAGTGCCGCTCCGCATTTCCAGCATTGAGGAAAATGAAGTTACATAATTTGGATACGTTTAACAAATGGGAGGCAGTTGAAGGAACTGATGGGGAAGAGGTAACATTTCCTTGTCTCGAGAAACTGTCTATCACGTCCTGTATAAGCCTCCGTGCACTACCAAAAGGGCCGTTATTGTGTAAACAATCATTTGGTGGACCTGAAACCGTGTGGTGGCGCTCTGCATTTCGATCACTGAGGAAACTGTGTGGTGGACCTAAATCATTTGGCGGAGCTGAAACCGTGTGCAGCCGATCTGCATTTCCAGCCCTGAGGAAACTATACTTAGATCGTTTGTCGGCCCTCGAGAGGTGGGGGGCAGTCGAAGGGGCTTGGAGAGAAGAGGTTACATTTCCACTTTTGGAGGTCTTGAAGATTGATGACTGCCGAATGTTATCTAATCTACCTGAAGCACCCAAGCTAAGTGTATTAACCATACAAGAACTATTTGGTCAACAAATATCACAGCACCCCGCTGGCAGATACATTCCTTCATTGTCCAGTCTGAGTCTGAATCTGTCACCCAATGACGCAAAAATAACATTGCTTCATGCCAGGCAGGAATGGAATCATAAACTCTCCGTGGTAGCTATAAGTTTACTTAGGTGTGACGTTTTGTTCCCCCCACAATTAAGTGTATTGTCTCTATGGATATGTTTTGTTCAGCTAGAAGATTTGTCAATTTCGGAATGCGATGCTCTTGAGTACTGGCCAGAAAACGTGTTCAAGGTCCTGGCATCCCTGAGGAAGTTGTCAATTGTCTGGTGCAGCAAACTGACAGGACACACACAAGCTTCTGATGAGCAATCTGCTCCAGCTCCAGAACAGGGTGGACTCCTACCACGTCTGGACTTTCTTCATATACACCGGTGTGAATCTTTGGTAGTGGTCCCTAACCTGCCAGCATCTCTGAAGTCATTACATATTGACGGCTGCAAGAGTCTCAAGTCCATCATATTCGGGCAGCGAGAGGATACGAGGTTGGTGAGTGGGGAAGGTGTTATACGACCGGACACGTCATTTTTAATTCCAGGATCCAGCAGTAGTGAGGGTGAGCACCACTTCCTTCCATGCCTAGAGTCTCTAACAATAGGGAGATGCAATGGTTTGTCAGAGGTTGTCAATCTTCCTCCGTCTATCAAGACCTTGCACATTTCTAAGTGCAGCAATCTTGAATCCCTGTCAGGAAAGCTAGATGACGTCCAAAAATTAACTATTGAATCATGCAGTGGGTTGAAATCACTGGAATCTTGCTTACGAGAGCTTCGGTCGCTAGAAGAACTCGTCCTTTATGAATGCCAAAGCCTGTTATCCTTACCGGATAGGCCTCAGACATACTCATCTCTTAGAGCTCTTCGGATTGTAGATTGTGACAAAATAGAATCGCTTCCACCGAGCCTGCGGAGCCGTTTGGATTACCTCGAGGAGAAAGATCTAGATGCCCGCTATGAAGGTAATCTCCACTTTCTTTGTTTCTTTTAAGAAAAATATCAGTGCTCAATAGGTGTTGCCTAAAAATGTAACTCTCCACTTCAATATTTTCTTAGCTACTACAAGATGCAGTATGATTATTAGTAGTGATAATGAATTTACAAGCGCAGTATTTAGAACCTCTAGCCAACCATGATGATCAATATACATTGAGTACAATGCACCACTAATACATGTATTGATGTGAAGTTTTCTCACATAACTCCTGAACTTACTGTACAACTGGATAAACAAGTTTAGGCACCAACATATATTGCACACTACTATAGTCACTAGCCTATCAACCCCTGCTACTGCACGAGCTGGTTAAAAATATCTAATGATTATAACTACCTATATCAGACTCACGTACAACTATTAAATATTTTAATACAACCCTCTAAAGATACACATTGATTATTATCTATGTAAGAATTATGATATGTTTAGTTAGTAATATTTTTTCACTTATCATATATGTTTGATATGTTTTTTATTGAAAATTTTGTTTGACCTGAACAGAAAACACTCTAAACATACATATTTGTCATTATTTAATTGTAATAATTGTTATATGCAGTTAGTAATATTTTTCACTTTGCATTGCACATGTATGTTTGATATGTATTTAAATGAACATTTTGTTTCAGCTATGTGAACAACATAAAATTGGTATTCTTATCACTTCCTTCATATATGAATACATAGTGACACACATTACGGATATTATTTTTATATAGAAAATAAAAATAATATATTAATAATGATAGATATAGTAATTTATAATTTTTATGGTGCACCTTAATGTTTTATTATAATTATATAATTTAGATTCAGATTTATGACTTACTTTAACTTTTAATGATGACATAATCCAATAATTTATATGCAATTTTAGGGGTTTATATTATTTTAATAATGGCATGTGTGGTAATTTACATGAAGATTTGTGAGTTACTTTAAATTACATTTTATATTGCGGAGGTGGGGAATTTCAATACATGTTTAGGGGGTTACTGTAGTCTACTTTCATAATGACATATGTCGGTAATTTATTAGAAAAGGTAACAGATCCAATGGCTATTTGTCATACCTGGTTTTAGAAAGGAAACCAGATGCATCTCATATGTGTGCCAGGATCAAGTTTCACACATATGATAGACTTCATGAATAAACAGAACTCAAAGTTACAGCGGAAATAATAAAATAAAGACAATACAAACGTATTCTAGCAGCGGAATCTTGAACTCTTCACCACAGGCAGCAGTTGACTGGGGGTTGCGTACGCCTAGCATCACCTTCAACAACTTCACACACCTTCTGAATACTGAGCAGCAATGAGCAAGGATGAGTACACTTATGGTTGGTACTCAGCAAGGCCACCGAAATAACCAGAACAATTTAATTATCAACTTCAAGTATATTAATCATGTAAGGGTCCAGGCCGTTCATGACCGCGAACACGGTTGTTATAACAGTTTTACACTCTGCAGAGGTTGTACACTTTCACCACAATTCGCGTAAAAGCTCCGAAGAACTTTGGACCCAACCATGCTGCACCACAAAGGCGCATACCACACTTCCGAGGTGTGATTGCATAGGGACGCTACGAAGCCTTTACAAAGAATTCCTACGTGTGTGTTTGTTCCCAGTACTTACGGTTTCAACAGAAGATAACCTCTTCCGATCCCCGCACCAACACATCCACAAACAAATAACCACCCAACAGGCAGCACAAACACAACATGTAGTTCATCTAATTATTCAGCTAAGACCAGAGCCATGTAGTATTGTGGTTGTACGGTTAATCCTGGGTGGTTCTCCATGGTTTCCAATTAACACATATGATCTCATAAAGCATAGGTAGAAAGATGGTTAGGGACACTTGCATTTCCGCAAAAGAATATCACTGATCAGTCTTCAACTCTTGTTCTTGACAGCTTCGGAACGATGCTCCTCTAATCGTAGCAAACATCGAGCACAAGCACAAACATGCAAGCAAAGAAATAGATATAACTAAGAACAATACACCAATCAAAAGAAAAGCTTTAAAAAGAACGTACTAAACGATGGGGCTCGCTATTATGATCATAAGAGCGCAAGAAACGTTGAAAACGGAACAACGGTTGGAAAGGTATAGCTATCGGATAATTTATATTACAAAAGAAAGTAAAGACTATGTGCTTTATTTATTTTAATTAAGAAAAATACATGTAATGAATATTTAGAGAAATATTCATTATTTAAATTAATCAAATTATACTTTGATATGAAAAGATGGGTTAAGCCTAATTAATTTTATTTGCAAATATTTATATAATGATTATACCAATTAAACATTTTAATTTGCAAGAAAGCATGTGAGAGCATCTAATCGATTAACTTCATATATCGTGTTGAACTAAACAAGTTAATATTAAAAGCACATTTAAGTTGGAAATTAATCATATTAATTTAGATTGCACAAAACCGGTGTTTAAACCTAATCAGATTTTAATTAGAAAAGAGAGTTCAATAATTATTAATCAAATTAGCATGTTTGCTTTATGAAACAACGGGTAAAGCACTAACCATATTTTAATTATAAAAGATTGATTCAATAATTATTAATCATGTTGATATCATTTGTTTATAAAACAACGGAGTATAACCTTAATTAACTTTTAATCAGAAAAGCTAGTGAAGTATATATAGATATTAATCAAGTTAACTTTTATTCATAAAAACCGATGTATAAACCTAGTCAAATTTTATTTAGAAAACTAGATTCAACATTAAACATTAAGCAAATTAATTATTAGTTTATGAAAACCAAAATATGAGATAATTAAATTTAATTTTTAAAAGCATATGAAGTAAACATTATTCAAATTAATATTTTAAATAAATTATAAAATATGGAGTTGGAGCTCTAATTAGATTTTATGCAATTTGTAAAGCATATAACAAATATTAAGCAAGTTAATATTTTATTTATTCTCAAAACATGAAACTTGGTAAACAACACTATTATACTAAAGTCTACGCTTTTAAAAGATTAGCGTAACAAGAACGAGATTAAACGGAGTTAAAACGTGAAATCTATGGATAAAACAAGGTTCAGGGGCTTCTTTGTACTAAATCTAACCTTCTAGGGGCTGTTTTGAAAGAAACCGAGGGCTAAAACATAATTACGTATGAAAACACGAGGGCTAACGCGTAAAACTATCAGCCAAGGACGACAGGTTTAAATCTATGAAAGATCAGGGGCTAAACTGATAAAAACAGGACCTATATCTAATTACTTTTGACTAAGGTTGGACCGCGGGTTTATTAGCAACAACTACAGGGGCTTTTCTGCAAAAGCTCCAAGAGCTTCACAGGCCATGGCGGACGGCCGGCTCTGGTGCACTACTCGCCGGCGATTTAGGGAGAGGGGAGATCGGCGAAGTAGGGGAACAGAGAGAGGAGATCGAGACGAACTCGAAGAGGTGCTCACCAACGACGGGGAAGCGGGTGGCGGCCGGAATCGAGGACGACGGCGGCCGGCGCACTGAGCTCCAAGGGACGGCGGCGCTCTGGTGGCGGAACAACGACGAGGACGGGCTGAACGGGGAAGTCTCATCTCGGTGAAGCTCGTGGCACCATCAATTTGTCCCGACGAGGTCTCATGGTGGCGAATCGAAGGGAGAGGCGGCGCTGGCGGCTCTGCTCCGTCGGAGCTGCTCGCGGCGGCGGCTGGTGGCGCAAAGGGGCAGGATTTGGGATCGTGGGTGAAGGGAGAAGGACAACGCCCTAAAAAGACCGGGAACGGAGAGTTCTTGGCGTGCGCGCCACGATGAAGTCCGGCGGCGACGCGGCGTGCAGAGGCCGGGCTCAAAGCAGAGTTCTGCCTGGAGACGCTAAGGTTGGGGATGACGGGTGGGACCGGGCGGTCAGTGAGAGAATGAGGGAGAGAGGAAGAGAGGATGACAACGCGGCCCACTGGTCAGAGAGAGAGAGGGGAAGTCGGGCTGGGCCACGCCAGCTGCTGGGCCGACACAGAGAGAGGTAAAAAGAATGGGCCGGCTAGCTGGGCTGCGGATGATTTCGGCCCAAGACGGAGGGGAAAAAGAAGATTTAGAGTTTTATTTTGGAAAAGCATTTCTAGTTCAAAAACAATTCTAGGAAATCCCAGAAAATGTATTTAAACACTAGAAAATATTCCAAAATCTCCAAAAATCCTAGGAAAAATTCCAGAGATAGAGTTGGAGACTTTGAACCGAAATAAAATATTTTAAGCTCAAGAAAAGAGATTTAACGCCTTCCAATAAATGGATTTGACTTTAGGAAAAGAGAATTAATTCCCAGAAAATCTAGGAAATTCTCAAAAAGGATTTGATCGACGTCTAAACGCATTTTTAAAACTTCACATTCAAGAAAGATGAGATTCAGTGACGTGAATGCAAAACTTCAATTAAGGCAACACAAAGCATTTTTATTTGATTTAGGAAAATGATTGTTTTCCTATACTAAATACCCTGTAAATAAGACAAATGTTGAAAAAGTTTTAATAATTAATGAAAATTGTTTATTTAATTTTCTTTCTAATTCACATCTCGAAATTCCAAATTTCGGGGTGTGACACTATTATGATTAGAGTTGCCAAATTTTGATGGCCAAATGTTTCTGTTTTTTGAGATTTTGTAGGATTTGTCTATTTTCTTTAGATGGTCCACCTAGGATCCTAGGTGATTTCATGTGAAGGCTTCGAAAGAATCCTCTATATCTATTTTAAATTTTGTCTCTACAGAGAAATTTAGTTATAAGATGATATTGACCTTCACTTTTGCTACCTTGGTCGTAATAGCTATTTGAATCATGTAAAACCAATCATCTTACTTGGGTCATATGTTAAATCGTGGCATCATCGAATTATTGTGGCTAAGTTGCCTTAGTTTTTATCAAAGTGGCTTGGCGAAACTTTTCCCCGGCCCTTTGAGCTAATACTATATGCTTGTACACTACTCTGTGACTATTTTCCCTTTTGGAGTCTGATATAGATATGCTTCAGCTTACATTATTTAGAGTACTAATAAAATTAGAGCACTAGTTGTACTAACATTTCTTTGCAAATTCACTAGCTCCATCGCCTATAGTTTGAACATACATGTGTATTTTTTTCTTTACATGGCGTGTAAACCCTTTTCATAAACAATAATTCTCGTTTAAAGCTTCTACTATTGGATTTGGATGCCATAGTCAATAATCCGGATATACTTTATAATTTTGTGTTAGCGTTGGTTTGCATGCATAAATTCTAACATCGTCTATGACCTGATCTGCCAGAACCGACTTGGAAACACGCAGTCAGAAGGCTAGGGTGCTCGAAATAGCAAATCGAGGTCATGAAGAAAGGTATCACTAAGTTTTGTTTTTTGTGAGGATAACACCAAGGTTTGTAATATTACTGTTCTTGATGATCAAGTTCAAATGATACTAGCTCCTAATGCAGTAATGCTGAGTGGAATATGACATAATGTTTTTACTCTTATGTTTGATCATTTGAGCTTGATCATCAAGAGCATTAATATATACATCTCGTAAGCCGTGTGGAATAACTCTTCCCTTGCTTTGTAAATCTTATATAAAAACATACATAATGTCATGTTTGATTTTTTTTTTTTTGTTTTTTGCATTATTTATTGCTTTAGCATAAGTGAAACATGGCAATCACTTCTCAATTCATGATGTGTGATTTCCACATAACCATGAGGATACTTACTATCCATCAGCACTACACGAATCTCCTATTATTTTACGTCAATGTGTACTTCATCCATTGAATGATCCATTCATCTATTCAGCTGTGTTAAAGTAAAAAAAATTATACCAACTATATAATAATATTGAAATGACATATACATACTCCTCTCAAACTTATGAACATTTTGTATAAATTTTAGAAGAGTATGATGTGCATGTGATCCTGTAAATCTTTTGAATAGCACGATCTTGTGCAGAGATCTTGTTGTTAATACCTGTTTCTTCAATGTTATTATATCTCTAATCTGTAACACAAAGCAGAGGAAACAAGTTCTCAATTGCTGCTTTTCTCAAAACAAAAAAAGTTCTCAATTGCTGCAACAATCAACATTTCCATAAGCCATAAAAGGAAATTATCAAATACTCAAACATGAGCAAGAGCTGCACAACCATGAGCAGCGAAGCAGCAGCAGCACCAGCAGGGAACAGAGACACGAACAGAAGTACAGAACCGCATGCCACGTGGGTAGGACAGCCGCCAAGTCACCTCGCCACGTCACGGCGATGCTCTCCCAAAAGCGAAGCGAGCAAACCGCCTCGCAATCTCCGCCACCCCATCGAAGTTGTCACACGCAATCTCCCTCTCCACTCCGCTCCCACTCCTCCGCCACCGCCGCCGCCATGGCCGCCGCCGCCGCCGCCGCCGCCGCGCACTCCCTCCTGCACCCACCGGCGGCCCGCCGGTCCCTCACCTCAACACCCACTCCCTCCCCTCCCCCCTTCCTCCGCCTCCCGTCCGCCACCGCGCGCTCCCGCCAACCCCACCGCCTCCGCTCCGCCTCCCCGTCGACCGCCTCCGACCTCACCGCCTTCCCGAACCCGAACGGAATCCTCTCACCCATCGACGTGGACGCGGCGACGGAGGCGGAGCTGCGGGAGAACGGGTTCCGGAGCACGCGCCGCACCAAGCTCGTCTGCACGGTGGGCCCCGCCACCTCGTCGCCCGACCAGCTCGAGGCGCTGGCCGTCGGTGGGATGAACGTGGCCCGCGTCAACATGTGCCACGGGGACCGGGAGTGGCACCGGGGCGTCATCCGCGCCGTCAGGAGGCTCAACGAGGAGAAAGGGTTCGCCGTCGCCGTCATGATGGACACCGAGGGCAGCGAGATCCACATGGGGGACCTCGGCGGCGCCGCCTCGGCCAAGGCGGAGGTGAGGTGCTTGCGCTTGTGCCCTGCTGTGTAGGCTGCTGGCTGATGCACTGTTTGGGATTGGTGGCGTTGCGTTTTGTTTTCAGAGTGCGCCTTCACTTCAATTTACCTGTGTGCAATGTGGATGAGAGAAAACTAAATTATGGTGGCAATGTCGGCATTGTAGTCTCGTATACATCTATACAACCTAGTGAGCCAGGATTTCACCAGAAATTTATTTTTTTTCATCGAAATGGCTCAGTCCATTTAGATTTTCAGCTCAGGTTTGAAGTTAATATAGAAGGGAATGCATTCAGGTAGTTGTATTGTGAAACACTCAGATTGTGAAAGTGGTAGTCGTTTTCAAGGCTTTCAATGTAACTCAAATAAAGCGAATGCTGAAAATCACCATGTTTTGGCTTTCTCTGCATACCAGACAGATGCTGAGGTTCTAGACTAGTTAAGTGATAGGCAGTGAGCTTCTGAAGGTTTGCTAGATCATAGGCCAAACCTCAAGTAACATTTTTTTCCTGTCGCCGTAACCCATCCTATAAGTGTTGCTTTTACCACCTGGACATTGGTTACAGATTTCATTGCAGCAGCAGAACCTTTTGAGCTAGGTTTAATTTACTGAATAACTTCCATTTTCTTGTTATTAAAATGTGCCTGAAGTAATTTACTAATCCTGTCACATTTGTTGTATTCCACAGGATGGAGAAGTCTGGACGTTCAGCGTTAGAGCATTTGAATTGCCTCTTCCAGAACGAACTATTAGTGTGAACTATGACGGGTTTTCTGAAGGTATGTAATCTAGCTTATGTGTTAATAATTATTATCGTTTGTTGTTGTTGTTCACTGCCATGATTTTGCATCTAAATGCTACACAGATGTGAGAGTTGGTGATGAGCTTCTTGTGGATGGTGGAATGGCTCGGTTTGAGGTGATTGAGAAGTTAGGACCAGATGTTAAGTGCCGCTGCACAGATCCTGGTTTATTGTTGCCACGTGCGAATCTTACATTCTGGCGTGATGGCAGTATTGTTCGTGAGAGGAATGCTATGCTTCCTACAATTTCATCAAAGGTAAATTCACTAGTACTGTAGTAGCATAATAAATTTCTTGCAGTTGCCAGTAATTACCAAAATACTGCAAAACTTTGTGAATCTATGCCACCCCCTCGTACTAGTACTGCATTGGATTTACATCTCTTTTTCTGACAATACCATTGTCAGTTCAAAATATGTACTACTTCAAAACCTTACATTGTGCACTGAACTCATCTCTGGATAGATTTTTGTCAGCTATTTCTTAAGAAGGCTTCCACCACCTAGAGTTTTTAAATTGAAAAATGGAATCTGCTCGTTTATAACAATGCTGCTTCTTTTATTGTGACAACTTGTGCAGGATTGGCTTGACATAGACTTTGGAATTGCCGAAGGTGTAGATTTCATCGCTGTTTCATTTGTCAAGTCTGCAGAAGTAATTAAACATTTGAAAAGCTACATAGCGGCAAGGAGTCGTGGCAGGTACCAAGAGTATAGTTCTATACTGTTATTTAAATTTATGCTTTGTTGGGAAAGCCATGTTTGGCATTATTAAACTGATAACGGGTCTTCGTAGAACTGCTCTGGTTGGTTCCTGGTCAGTACCAGATGATTACTCATATTGGTAGTGTTTTATTTGTACTCTAACCCCAAAAAGAATTCATCCTGGAATGTATTAGTTTCTATGTAGTTACTACAGAAACTATGGTGTACCTCCTTTTCCAAATAATTCTGTGCAACAATTTGATTCACAGAAGAATAATAGGAAGTGTTCAAAATTGTGTGGCCAACAGCCCAACCTCAACCATAACTTGGTGTCATCTCTGTGCCCAAAAAAAACACAACAACACTTGGTGTCTCTCAGCACCTACTATTCTTCTGCGTGCATTAGAAGATTGTCTATGTAGTATTCCTTGTGTTTATTTGTTGTGCTACTACTACGGTCAGTTTGCCATTGTATGTACATTTCATGTTTTGTAGTTAAAATTGAGCTAATCACACCAAGTTACCTAGCTTAAAATTGCCAGTCCCAAACCGCCAACAAAATCAAACTTCTATGTTATCTTTTGCACTTGATTAGGCCTTGCAAACATCCAAAACAGAAGGGATTGCAGTCACTGCAAAAATCGAGAGCATTCCCTTATCATGATGCCGCACTATGTTTCTGAAATGTTTGTTTCATTTTGTTGTACTTTGTTGGTTGCTCACTCTGATGCTTTATGGTATATGATCAGTGATATAGCAGTCATTGCAAAAATCGAGAGCATTGACTCTTTAAAGAACCTCGAGGAGATCATCCGAGCATCAGATGGTGCCATGATAGCCAGAGGGGATTTGGGGGCACAGGTTCCCTTGGAGCAGGTCCCGTCAATACAACAAAAGATTGTTCAACTGTGCAGGCAGCTCAACAAGCCAGTCATTGTTGCTTCTCAGCTCCTAGAATCAATGATTGAGTATCCTACTCCCACAAGGGCTGAAGTTGCCGATGTTTCTGAAGCTGTCCGCCAGCGTGCGGATGCGCTAATGCTTTCTGGTGAGTCAGCAATGGGAAGATATCCAGATAAGGCTCTTAGTGTTCTCAGGAGCGTTAGCATCAGGATTGAGAAGTGGTGGCGGGAGGAGAAGCGCCATGAGACACTCGAACTTCAAGGTGTTTCATCTTCCTTCTCTGACAAGATATCAGAAGAAATCTGCAACTCGGCAGCTAAAATGGGTAAGTACTGCCATCACGTGTTCAGCGCATACCATAGTTATGTTGTCATAGCAACTGATATATTGGATTCCTTTGCTGTTGTATCTTCTTGTTATTATCGATTATCTTGGTTACCGGCTGAAAATTTTCATTCTATTGCTTAGAATATGCGTATGTATAAACAAACCGATTTCGTCTGCAGCTAATGGCCTGGGAGCAGACGCCGTATTTGTTTTCACGAAGACTGGCCACATGGCCTCCCTGCTCTCACGGTGCCGTCCTGACTGCCCAGTTTTCGCCTTTACAACCTTGACGTCCGTCAGGAGACGGCTGAATCTCCAGTGGGGCCTCATCCCTTTCCGCCTCAGCTTCTCTGATGACATGGAGAGCAACCTGAACCGCACCTTCTCCCTGCTCAAGGCCAGGGGCATGATCCAGTCAGGTGACCTGGTGATTGCGCTCTCCGACATGCTACAGTCCATCCAGGTGATGAACGTACCCTAAAGAAAGAGTCATTGATCGCATTGCCCAATACTCAATGAGATGGAAGATGGAACCGTGACATTGTTTGGGACCTTGAAGGACAGCTCCTTGCACCGAAATGTTTCGGTTTCACCCTGTATTATATGTTAGGCAGGACTAGAGAAGTGTGGCAATAATTCACGGCTTTCTGGCCGTTGTAAAACTGCTATGTTATTATTACTTAGGCTTCATAGTCTGAGCTTGGGGTGACTTTTTAATGTGCAAGCTTGAGTCGCACTGTGGGCTGTGGTTGATTTATAGGTAGGCAAATGTCACATCCTGTTTGTATCATGTGGGCTTTAAATTCTTGCCTCATTTTACCCAGCACGTGTAGATTTTTTAACAGAAAGCTACGTCCATATCTTTGTAAATTATAACCTTTGCATGGAAAATCTTCCGTACAACTGAGACTGGGACAAACCGGGTAAAGGAATTGTTGATTGATCATGCAGCAAAGGAAGAACCGAGGAACGGGAATATGTTCCCAGTCCATGTTAGCATGTCAGTCAGAGGTGTATTCGGTATTCCTATATGTTCGATATTGACTTGATTTTTGTTGCCATAAAAGCAAGGCATGTGAAGCTTTTCGCAGATGGTACACTGCACTGCAGTTTGAAACTTTGAATACACTGAAGTGGCGATTGCTTCGTAACTGAAGAGCCCCGTGTCGATCAAAGTTCATCAGGCTCTCACCTGATGAGTGTACATTTTCAGTTGCTAGTAAATGTGTTCATGGAAACTTTGCTTTTTATAAGTGGTGGTTGCTCCAGGCATATCTGCATGTGTGCTTAACATCATCATAGTTTGCAACATATATTGTTCAAAATCTGGGAAAAAAATGAATAAATGTCCTTACGGTCTTAAAAATGATAACTTTGATAACACAGATCCTGCTCAAACATTAATAAGCTTAAAAAAAAAGGAAATAGAAGTTCAAAAGAGAATGGATCTACGATGTCCGATTACGAAGACCGAGATCCATCACGAGGCCACCACCACCACACATAATAACGTCCAATAAAAACAGCACCAATCTAATTTCCTTGTACTGGTAAAAAAAAAAACTAATTTCCATGGACATGCTGCAAGGCCGATGTTCACCATGTAGACTGTACTGGATCGGAGCACCCTGCTGCGATCAATTTCTTGATGGCTGTTCCTCAGGAGACGACGGCTGAACCTCCAGGTGGGGCCCTCCGTCATCTCCTAGGGCGTCAGCTTCGTCTCCGACGACATGGCTTGCATCCTGGACCGCACCTAGCTTGTTGCTGCTCATATG
Source organism: Digitaria exilis (assembly GCA_015342445.1). Classification (NCBI taxonomy): domain Eukaryota; kingdom Viridiplantae; phylum Streptophyta; class Magnoliopsida; order Poales; family Poaceae; genus Digitaria; species Digitaria exilis. Next base: position 732,479 of record JACEFO010001741.1, read on the forward strand.
GCCAGGAAGAATGGTCCAGCCCCGGCGACCTGGTGATGGAGCTCGCCGACATTCTGCAGCCCATCCAGGTGACGAGAGTACCCGGAGAGGGGCCAGTATCTCCGTGTCAAGCGATCACTGTCTGAGATGCGACACGGCCTTGAATCTTCATTGGTCGCCAACATCCTGAGCTTGAGGGACGGTTCATTGTATCGACATTCTTTCCTTTTTTTCTATCATGAAACAAAATTATTCGTTTTTTTATGTGGTTCTCCTTTTGTAACAAAATAAGTTGGAGTTACGTGGTACGGTGCTACGCTACCACCAAATAAGTGCAACCTTTTTTAAAAAAAAAATCACCAAATAAGTGCAAGCTTGAGGAACAGTTCATTAAACTATTAGCTTTTCTGTATTTTTTCCTCTACTAAAATACGTATAAAATATATTTTATGAATATAGGTACGATTTAAATTTAAAATAGCCTGGCTCGGAACAAAACTAAAAGTCAACTTAGTTTTTGGATGGAGAGAGGTATAAGACTATAGGCTATGTTTGGAAGACCTTAAATGCGCTAATCATATCTAAAATAAGCTGAAATTAGTAAAAAGAAGTCATTGGAGTAAATGCATGTATTTTTTTTTTACTTATTTTGACCACATTTCTCCCCCACCATCTCTATTTATACTAAAATGTAAGCTGAATCATACTGGCTTATTAGGGAAACGTTATTTTTTTCATGTTTGTGCAGTGCTCTCCCCACTGTTGTACCAAACCGGCCTTATATTCATAACATGTGTCACAATTGATTCGAGCAAGATGAGTGAATGATTAATTATATAGTTTATCTCAAACTGAAAATACATTAATTTATTCGTACACAAATGTGTAAGTAACACCGAAGAAAGATGACGTCGTGTAAGAAAAACAAAGGTTACAAGTGACAGTGAACAACGACCGGTGTGGAAGCACACTACGTACACACACACACATCTATCCAGAGGATTAACGAGGCATCACGGAGTTCACGTGAGCGACAAATACAACGATGCCGCGCGCCTTGTGAAGTAGTACGAGGCCACCAAATTTGTACGCGTACGTCCTCGTCGTCACCGAACGTCTACGGCGACCCGTAGGCCGTAGCCGTATGTCGTCGGCCGTCGCATTCACGTACGTACGTCGTCGATCGACTGCTTGTCCGGTCTAGTGGTCTGCAGAGTTTCCAGGTGTCTCCGGCGAGTGGTGGTCAGGTGTCTTGTCCGTTCGTCTCCACTGGCACTGGGTATGCTACAACACAACACTTGACTTCTGAGCCTCACCTTAATCTTGAAATGATCTCATCTCATCTATACAGTGAGAGAGACCGCCACTCTTCCGATCCTAGTCGTGACACACATGTTGATGTGGTTTGTCATCGCGATCAAAGCCAGTCAAATGGACCTTAATTAACACCCGTAAATATCCCATTCCAAAAATCAAAATAACAATCAGGGCTTTCAAGAGATGGGCTGCAGTTACAAATTTATGGTCTTGCCTGTACAGAGTGAAAACTTCATTCTCGAGTCTCGAGATTTTTTATGAAAGCCTTTCATCTTCCTATAATGTATCCTAATTTTTTGCGTAATTCTTCTGTTGATGATCGATTAAACTGCTGATCAAAACGATAGAACTTGTTTTATTTCATTTCTTCAACACAAATTTAGTAATAAGCATAATGGCCTAAGTCATTTCATTAATGCTTCTACATACAAGATTGCAAAACATTATATAACACGCGAGGTTTTTTTGCACATATACAATGACGTATTTGCAAGGATGCGGAATATTGCAGACAACGGCGTCCACACTTGTTAGTTAACTATTTTTGCCACTTGGCCACAAACCTGACCACAAAAAAACACACTCTCAAGTCCCAGCCAAGCAACTGACCTAGGAAATTAAGCCCATGTCTACTAGTATGTACTAAAAAAAAAAGATTTCAAAGCACACATACCAAACAAAAATTATGACACAGACAAACTAACAAAATGACATGAATGGCACACTTTGATTTTACACTAAAAAAACGCCTCTCTCTCAAAAGGAACAGAAAAAACCTCTCATTATCCTCTATAGGATATCATCACTACCTCTATCTCCATCAAACGCTTAGTATGGGGCAAATAGACGTGACACCTGCCTTGTGGCAAACAAAGGATCCAAAAGGCGTAGCTTTCATGGAGGGAGAGGAAAAATGATGAATTTACATTTTGTGAAGTAAAAGTGGTGTGAGGTCGGTGGGGCCACTGTGCTCCCCCTTTCTAGAATGTCCTTGCATATTTCTGTGGTGAAAATAAGTCACCAGAGTTGATCCTTACATGAATGCATCAGTGCATGTGTGGTAACTGAGTGAAAAACCAAAGATACATCCAGATAAATCTCAAGAGAGACCATCAGCAGCATATTCCTGTGTATATGCTGTAACCAGATCATCGATATCTTAACTGAACTGCCATTCTTTCCTCAAAAAAAAAAAAAACTGAACTGCCATTCATACCATGCCTCATTACAAGTTTGCTACTTATCACCTCAGTACAAAAGCTGCGGCATCATAAATCTATAAGAGAAGTGTGGTACCGCATCCATAAGTCTGCACACTGTTCTTGAACAAGTAAAATTTGCAATAACGGATAACCAGTCGACAGCCGTGTGCCCATAACTTTTTTTTTTTTTGAATCATTGTTTGTGCAACATCATAATTAGCACAAGTAAAGAAATATTAATGGCAAAGGACAGGTGATAAGGCCTATCAAGCTACAAGAAAGCAGGGAGCATTCTTTAGAGCTAAAGCTATTCAGTTTTCAGTCTCATCTGCTCTGGTGGTGGTGCTCAATCTATGATGCTTCAATGCCTCTGCATGTGGGGCCAGGACATGTGTCAGTCATAGTGAGCCCACTATTAAGTGCACATGAAAGTGATCAGTACTTGATGACTTTTGTGCTGCTCTTCTTTCATTTGAAAAGGGCCTGGGAACAAATCATGCATGCATCCTCCATGATATCCCTACCAAATCATCCTACCTTCTTTTTTGTTTTTGCCTTTGTATGTATGGTTAGTGTAATAATTTCCCAACCAATCATCACCTTGTTGTGCACTTGCTTCGTGTAGGGATTGACCATAGGAAAGGCATTCTTCAACCACTGAGACCAAATAAACACTGATTATTGCAGTAACCAAGTGGAAGGACTCGCAGCAACTAAACTTCTCATCAACTCTGAAGATTGCCATTTCTCCAAAAGTATATCACTTAAACTACAGGCTAAGTGAACAAACAATTTAAAGTTCCCTTGCTGTTTGTTTCTCTCAGATTAGTTAAACTGACCTAAATCTTGCCAAAATCTTGCTGAGAACAACGTTTCCGATGAGAGGATAGTATAGCCTCATCTCTTCCTTTTGATCCTCTGAACTGATGGAGCAGTAGCTGCTGTGAGCTTCTCAAGGTGTTTAATTGTTGCTTAGGTAGCTAGGGACTATACGCGTATGCTTCTTTTGATTGCTATGCGCTATGCACATAGACTGCACGACGAGGTTCTGCACAACATTATGGTTTCTGAATGCCTTTTCTCCTAGCTCCTAAGGAAAGTGCTTAGAACACTTGAAGAACTACATCCATGCTTGTCACAATGTAATATTTCTGATAGAAGCTTCTTTCCGTTTGCATTGGAAATCCAAAATTAACATAATTTTTTAATAGAAACGGCAGCAATGCAAGTTATTCTAAAATAACATCATATTAAGTTAGAAATAGAAAAAGGTGCTTACTTTCAAAATTGATCTGGTGCCTCTAGTGCTTTAACAAGATATGTATACATCTAGATGATTTTGGATAAGTTTTTTTCTTACTAGGCATGACGCCAAGGACGGCATGAACTAGAGTTCCTAGGCTCGGGATAGATTAACAAATAAGATCAAGCTGTTGATGGAGTATATAACTCAGGAAAGGAACAAGAGACTGACTAAACCCACCCAAAACAGTTGAGCTGTACCGTGTCGTAATGTCCATGTTAATAGTGTCCAAACTAATTAATTGCTTCACTAAAAATAGTGCAAAAATAACTTTCACTGTGACGAAGACTTGCGTAAGCCTACCTATGATTCATTGTTACTCTAATTTTACAAGATGATATCATAGACTCTGCCAGAACTTGTGGTCATCATATTTTACATGCAAACCAATGCTGATCTATTGGTCCATTAAACCAGACTCGATTAGTCAACCTAAGGCTAAACATTTACAATACTATATGTCAGATCCCATCTGCAGAGTGCAGACGTTCACAGGCTATATGAATCTGAAAAGAAAAATATGAACTAAACTTTAGATTGAATATATTTGTATGAGGACATGGATGGAAAGGGACATGCGACATTTACTACAAGCCTTCTCACAATATTAAAGAAAAAGGATTAAGTATGAAAAATAGTAAAATTACATTGATTTCTTGTTTGCCAGTGAGATTGCAAAAAAATATATTAGATCACGTAGAAGCTTATTGGGGGCATTTGTGATTTTGAGATCAACTAATTGATGTACGTATCCATCGAACAATAATTAAGCACGTCATCAAGCCAGTTGTTCATATTAAATCATTGTGCCTTTGGCTTATCTATTCAGACCCTGTAGTCAGCTGAAAACGAAATGGCATGAGAGTTTCTCTAGACTCTAGAGAGCAATAATTTGGCTTCTTGAGCTACTCTGATTTCAGAGTATGCTAATTTCAGACACTCTCATGGATATTGCTAGTACAGCTAAAATTAAAATAAGCTGTACGTTTTCTTATGAGAAAAATGCTCTCTCTCTCTCTTTCTCTCTCATGTGCAGTTTCAACTCTGTACTGAAACCATGTTCACTACTTTTTAGAACCGAAAGTCAAGATAGAAAGGGCCAAAAGTGCATACCACCAAAATAAGGCAAATATGCACATTGTGTGTGATCTAAGAATTTCTCAAGAAAGAAAAAGGTATGATGATCCGTCTAGGTGGGTTTGTTGGTTCAGTACATGATATATCATCTTGCATATGAGGAACTAAACCATCAGCTTTGTAAGGTGTAGCCTTCGGTTTTAAATGGAGGCAGAGAATAGTGGTTAGGGGACAGTGTCAAGAAAGAATCAAGTCGTTACACCAATAGATAGGAACAAATAACCACCCGTCAGGTAGGCCCTTTGTCACAAAGACAAATATAAAGCGTCATGATCTGCTCTTCTCTCACTTGTTAAAGTGGGTGTTGGGGTCCATTAATTCAATTGAAAAAAAGAAAAAAATAATTTGGAGAAATGCTATATAGTAATAATAATATATTATGCCTATTGTGGAAGGTGTGCAACATATACGTGTTATCTCTCTATGTGGTTTTTGTTACAAAATACAAATATTTCCTAGGAGCAGCCATCTTATCATGCCAATTGAGTTTCAATCTTACACACAGCATTTTGACATGCTGTAGGTAGGTTCAAAATACACTTTCTATGCGAATAATTTCACTAAGCACCGTAGGGGGAGTGCTAAATGAACATGGGCAATCGCATTTTCAGGATATGATGGACTTTAATTTATTCTAAAATGGTTATTGAATAAGTATTATATACGGAAAATAAGAACAGGACCAAACCTTATTTAAAAGCACAACATAACTGTCTCTCTCAAATAATCCCTCAAAGTCTACATAATACAGTCAGATAGAAAAGGACATGGCATGTTTACTTGCCAACGAAAGCTTACAAGATTGGCTCGTTTGCAATTTTGATCAATAAAACTAAATAAACTTACAAAGAAAATGCATCATCTTATACTTGCGATGAATTAGGAAAGAAAGCAGATGTGACGCAAAGAAAATGCATTATCTTCGTTACAAAGGAAATGCATTATCTTTTAGGCATACGGTGACATTTTGCCTTGTCTAATTTAAATATTAATTAATTTGATGGGAAGATATAAAATATGTGACATGAAGCCAACATGTTTTGTTCTACAATGTCATATCCATATTTTGCGATGCATAATTTAAATATCAATTAATTTTTTTGTGAAACAAATATTAATTAATTTGACACACACAGAGAGAGACAAACAAAAGATTAGCCACATCAGAGAAACCTGGGACCATGTATAAACTGCCAATGCCTTCACATAAAAAATATGGCAACCAATAGTTTGCAAACCTGATTAACTTCTCTTTAGTTTTGTGCATCATGCATTACACATCCTAATTTGGTCTCTAGCAAAGGGCAAATCAATAAAGAACAAAACCCTTTTTCACCCACCTGCATATTCTAAGGCCTCCCCTCTACAACAGGCCAAGACCACCTTCCAAGTTCACAACCAATCGAACACCCCACCCCCCCCCCCCCTGCCCGTCTGGACCAGGCAAAAGAAAGCAAGGGGCAAGGACGGCAGCTAAAGGCTAAAGCCAACGGAAGCAAAAGAAAAAGGGCACAGGCAGCATTGGCCACACTAGATCCCTGGGGCACGTCGCGGCCGCTGTTTCCGTGCCTGGCTCGCGCTTTCCACACAGTGCACGGAAGGCATCATCCCCTGCGTGACGCCCCTGTGGCCGTCGCTGTCGCCGCCGCGGCTGGGCCACGCGCCGCGCGCCGCGTGTCCCCCCCCCCCCCCGGCTCGTACACGGGCGAGCTCGACAGTGAGTGTCCCCGGCCGGGCACCAGTGGTTTTATGTACTCTGGCCTTTCTGTGGTTTTGCCCCAGCTATCAATCCACGACTTTAGCACTTGTGTTGTTGTTAGTTTGGGGACGGCAAGGGCAATGGTGTTTTCGTTTTCACTCACCGCTTTTTTTGGTAAAGTATAGAGGTGGTGTTAGAGAGGAGATTTACTTAGAATGGCTAAAGATTGTTAGTTATGTGATGCCTTAGTTAGCAAAACAACTAGTGTTAACAGGGGAAATACAGCACGTGTTGGAAGAAAAATGATGCCTTATAGGTGGAGGAATAATCGGGTTGGGCACAATAGTATTATCCAACCGTGTATGATAAATTAATGTATTATTTCTTTTTCTGTGTCAACCGGTGGGTTTAAGTGTTGTGATATTTATGTACTTCTCGTTCACAATACAGTATTTCATATGACCATACACGTCTCCATCCACTTAAATAGCAGTCCTAATCGTAATTAATTATGTTTGAAGCACGTAATTCTAATACCAGTAATTACAAGAAGTAACACACCTCTGGCCGTCCTTTTCCCTTGATTCCTCCACTATGGAAGGCTTGAAGCACAAAACCACGGGCAGCGAGGACAAAGGCCCAATTCCAAGAAGGGCAAACTCGTCATTCCGTCCCCAATCGACCTTTCCTACTCAAATCCCCGTACTACCCCTGCCTAAACGTCACCTGCTCCCACAGAGTTCCAGGGGCATTTCCGTCACTTCCCCAGGTTGCCCTTGCGCCCACGGAGTCCCCTGTCCCCCTCTCCCAACAGCGGCACCAACACCGTGACCCACCGCTCGGGCCCACCTGTCAACGTCGTCCTCTCCCCCGTGTCCCCACACCCTTCTACTCCACCCACTACGCCACGTACCCTTCGGGCCCACACGCGTGCCACGTCACCCTCTTCCCCCACCTCCCGCTTTATAATACCTCCCGGGCAGCTACACTCACACTCCTCCTCCGCCGTCTCCGTCTCCGTTCAGACGAGTAGAGATCTCCAACCGCCGGAGATGGCCGACGCCGGTGAGCCTCCTGTGAACCAGAACAAGTAGGTAGATACGATTTCATTGTAAGACGAGGCACGCGGCGGGGCGCCATTCTTGGTTTGTCGAGCGAGGACGGTGGTGGTGGTTGGGTGTTGGTGGTCGCCGGCGGTCGATGACGTTTCTGTTCCCGGCGAGGAACCAGCAAGGTCCGACGATGGAGGGAAGGCATCCTCCGGCGCCGCCGTCGAGGGTGTCGATGTTCCGGCGCCTGATGATGGTGCGCGTGACCCCATCCGAGCGCCTCGCCGCCGACGGCAAGGAGAGGGATAACAACAAGGACGAGAGGCCACCGTCCGCCATCGCCGGAGAGGCGGAGGTCGGGTCGGTGGCGCTGGACAAGATGGTGCTCAGCTTCATGGAGGACTCGTCGGCCGTCGCCGAGCGCCCCCCGCGAGGGCGATGCAGCAACTGCTTCAACGGCAACCATGATGGGAGCAGCAGCGATGACGAGGACTCCGACTTCTTCCTGCCCTCCTCCTCATCCCTCGCCGCACCTCCACCCGCCGCCGGCGATGCCCTCGAGCTCCTCAAGGTAGCCTCTCTCGCTTCCGGAAGAAGAAAAGAATCAATCGCTCGTCTTCGATTGGCCACGAATTGCTTTCCTTTTTTCCCCTTTTGAATCGTAGGGCTTGGTTCAGTGCGCGAGCACGGCGGAGCGGAACCTCCTCGCCGACGCGTCGCGGATCGCCATCGCCATCGGCGGCGGGAGGAAGAAGAAGGCGGAGGTCCGGCGAGCCGTAGCCGACGGGCTCCGGTTGCTGGGGTACGACGCGGCGGTGTGCACGTCGAGGTGGGAGAAGGGACCATCCCACCCAGCAGGGGAGCACGAGTACATCGACGCCGTGGTGGTCGACTCGTCGTCGTCGTCCTCCTCCGCTACCTCGCCGGAGACGAAGATGAAAACGACACGTCTGGTGGTGGAGGTGGATTTCCGGTCGGAGTTCGAGGTGGTCCGGCCGACGAAGGCGTACAGGTCGACGCTGCAGGCGCTGCCGGCGGTGTTCGTGGGGACCACCGACCGGCTCGGCCGCGTCGTCGCGCTCGTCGCCGATGCGGCAAGGCAGAGCTTGCGCAAGCGTGGGCTCCACTTCCCGCCGTGGCGGAAGCCCGAGTACATGCGCGCCAAGTGGCTGTCACCGCACACCCGCGCGTCCTGCTCCGGCAAGGGATCGCCGCCGGTGACTGGTGCTAGCTTCTCCGGCGAGTTCGAGCTGCGGTTCGACGCGAAGCCCAAGGCACCCGCCGGCGAGGAGGAGAAGAAGGTCACGTTGGTAGTGTCCCCGTCGCTGTCGCCATCGCCGTGGAGAGCAGAGGAGCTCGAGGCGAGCAAGGCGAGGAGTCCTTTGCCGGCGACGAAGGGGGTGACGGGGCTGGCCTCCGTGCTCTGAACTGAACCCCCCATGGATGGCGGCGATCCATCGAGATCGAATAACGCTAGCTAGCTGATCGAGGCTCCCCAAGAACGAACTCCACGCCACCGAATCTTTTTTTTTTGTCCCCTTTTTCCCTAGCGTTTCTCGATCCGTCCGAGGGCCGGCTCCAGGAGTTTTAGCGGTTTTTCCGGCGCCATGGAAACGAGACAAGAAACGCTCCTTTTTTTTTCAGGTTTTTTTTTTGTTCCTGAGAAAAATTCCGTTTTCCGTCGCTGGGGGAAACGGAAGGAACCGGGCGGTTTATTGGTTCCTCGTCCCCCGTTGTTGAGAGGAAGACGAAGAACAAGCCTCGCTTGCAGCCATGATCTGAAACTCTGAAGGTGCGAGTTACTACCTGTGTACTTGTAGTATTGTACCGTGTTCATAGGCTTATGTCAGGCTTGTGATTTCATCAATAGAAAGAGGTAGTAGTTTCGGAAAAAAAAAAGAGTTGGAGTTACTGTTTGTGGTTGCTTGATCTACCAAAATGTTTGTGGTTCCCGGACAGAATACGCATGAACATAACCTATCTGTTTCAGAAATCAGAAAACCCAAACATTGCCCATCCCAAATCAACAATACAGGGCAGGATTGGAGTGGATATATACTCTATTTCCAATAGTTGCGATTCAAAACGATTGTTGGGGAACATATTCAGTTCGAGCTCTGTTGCGAGAAGGCTGTTGTGTTGACTCGGTCGGCTGGTTACGACGAGTTTTTACTGGTTTACTACCCGCAAAGGAACTGAAACAGTGAGTGAGGTGAGCACTGCCGGCCTGCTGAGCTGAGCTGAGCTGAGCGGAGTTACTGCGAGGGTGGGGCCGGGCGTCATTGACTGGGCATGATATGGATATCGTTGCCAGTGCCAGGTCGTCGTCACCGTACAGTGACGGAGGTGTGCGTGCGTGCAGGCCTGCGCTGCGCTCGTGCAGTCTCGAGAGGCGCGGCGAGGCCGACGCGTGCGTACGTGTGCGCGTAGGCCCACGACCCACGAGTCCATGACGACGGCGTGGGCGCCCTGCCCTGCTCTCCTCAGTCCTCGCCTACCCACCACACTTGCCTCGCCTAGCGGTAAAAAGAAAAAAAAAACTTCCACTTGAACAAATACTAAAATACTAGTATTTGCGACTTGCGAGTATCTCAATACCATGCTATGCTTTTCAAGACGTTGTGGTGCTTGTAATGTTTTTTTTTCTCTCGAATATGCATAAGAACTGCATATTTTTTTTATTAAGAAGATATTAAAGAGTTCGTACAACGCGGGCTTGAGCCTCGCAAGCTTACATCATTTTGCACGCTGCTACATTTTGTAAAATGCTTCAGCGACCGGCTCTCTCCGTGTCCTGCTGCGGACCATTGCTAGCACATTTTTTTCTTTAAAATTTGTAATTTCAGGAATAAATATATTGCCGCTGGAAATTCATGCGTTTAGGCTCATTTTTTAGTCTACTAGTTTTACATTGCATTGGTTCTGTAACACTCCACACACTCATGATACATGTATATTCGTTACTTGCTCGGTAACAAGGAAAATGTATAAGCAATGAGCCTTAGGTTAACTACTTGTGTTTTCCTCCCGGGTAAGCGATACCTCAGGTAGCAAGGTAACAACAAAGCAGGTGTTTAGTTGGTTGGGGAGAAAAAAAACTTTTTTTGAGAAACGTGTTTTGTGAGAGGGATAAATAAAAAAGTTGAAGGGAATTAAAGAGAAACTTCTCTATGAAGCGTGTTTTCTAATGGATGAATATGAAAGTTGAAAAGATCTTTTGGAAGTAAACATAGCATGTTTTGAACACCACACACGAGCGGTGGCGGTATATTTTGACCGAGTAAACAAGCGAGCGAGTCGGCTACCACAGCCATGGCCATTGGCCCAGTCAGTCTGAGAGAAGGGACCCACCCAGGTAAGCTTCACTGCTGCGGGGGTGTTTAGTTGATGGAGATAGCCGGAGATTAGATTTACTATAGCAGATATACACTGTAGCCATAAATAGTGAGGAAAAAATGAAAAATAATATGATAGATATGATGAGAGGAAATATCTACGATCTAAAAGTCCTGCATCAGGGTGTGCGTGCAGGAGTCAGGTCTGCGCCTGCCCTGCGCCCGTGGTGTCTCGAGAGGCGAGGCGAGACGAGACCGACGCGTGCTGCCTCGCGCAGGCCCCATGGCCACGGCGTGGGTGTAGCGCACGCCCAGCTTCACGTCGCTCACGCACACCGTGCTGCTCTGCTTCTTCTCCCCAGTGTAGTACTGGCCAACTTGATCTCGAGCTTGCACACAACACGTCAACACACCACGGTAGCAGCTCGGACTCCGTGTTGGACTCCGGGCTGGACCGGTGGTCACCTCGAACGACCGGCACAGCAGCCACATTCATCGATAACCCAGCAGCTAATGAGTTAATTAACCAATTAACAACCCATCAAAACTGATTAGCCCAATCCTTGGCCGGTCCGACTGCAGACACGTAGTACGTACCAAGGGGCCCCGCTCAGCTTCGGCTTCTCTGAGACTCTGACCGCCACAGGATCGGATCTTACTTGACTAGTTAACTGGGGGCTGAGCACATGCTTTACAGTCCGCAGCGTTCGAGCTGAAGTGTGTCCTCGAGAACGCAGGTCGATCCAGGCCAAAAGCCGTTTGGTTTTACAGCTTCGAGCAGACAGCCGCGGCGTCCAAGGGTGAGCAAAAACAAAAGCGAACGCGAGGAACGGTGACCAATTGGGGGCACAAGCACGCACGCACGCACGCGCATGGCCGCCTCCTCGGCCATGGGCGCATCGTGCTTGGGGAAGACCTTGGAGGCAATGAAACCACCACGCTCTGCATCTGCAGCCGAGCCCCGCGCACGGTGGTTTAGGGACGGTGAGGTGCAGCCATTACCGGTGAGGCGGCCGGCGTAGCTGCCCCCGCCGGTATCAGTATGACTGCACGTGTGGTCCCCTGTCAACTTTGCAAAAACTCCTCCAGCCCAGCCATCTGTGGTCCTGCACTGAATTTGGAAAAGCTCGGGTTAATATAGATTGATACTTCAGAAACTGGAAATAGACACTGACCAGATAAGATATGAATGAAGTTCCTGACAGAGAGGAGAGGAACCATGATTTTTCGGATTTTCAGTTATCCATGAAAAAACACATAATAACATCGTTAGGAAGCCAAACTTCGCCTTAAGCAACACACACACACACACACACACACACACACACAGAGAGAGAGAGAGAGAGAGAGAGAGAGAGAGAGAGATCAAAGTTATTGCCACCCAGACCCAGCCCACAGAGACACCGCGGCTCATCATAGGATAACACAACGAGAAAACAGGAAACTGTAAGTTAGCTTTCAGTCGCCAAATAAAATGTATCTTGCATAGCTATAGGAAAGGTACAGTAGATAAAAATTCATAATTTCAATTTCCTCAGCTCCCATAGAAAGAAGTAGCAATCAAGGTATTGATCAAATTTCCTATCATCAGAAATACGTACCGTTATAATACTGCCTAATGTACCACAAATCTCTGCCTTAAGAAAACCACCCATAGTAACTTTGCCACCTCTATTTAAACTAAGTTAAAGACCCCATCACAAACTAAACTAATTTTATGGAGCACCCAGTAAGAGCCGACAACAATAGGCTGACTATGCCCAATGCGTTAAATGAAATTTACTGTCAATGTGCTACCCCCAACAGAAAGATCCCACCAAGCTAGAGCGTTCCCTGGAATTACCCTTGGGCACCTCAATTAAAGTAGTTATATTAAGAACAAACTGTGAACAAGTTGGAGCAAACTTCAAGGCAACACATCGAGAATAGAAATTTGAGGTGCTCCTCTTTTCATACTAGATGTTAGAGGGGAAAAGGCGATGTGAGCAAAGTACGTCAATAGATTTTACATGCCGACTTGGAGTTCTGTACCTTGAGGTGGATCAACACTGCAGATATGATGTACAACTGGAATGGTAGAAAAGTCCATCATGTATCATTCACACTCACTCACTCATAAATATGATTAACTGTACTGCTTGAAACCTGCCCTTTCCTTGCCATTCAAGCATTTTTCAGCCAACATTATGGCTGAGGCTGAACTATGTTAAAGGAACCCACGAGTATGTTTGATATAATGGTTAATCAATACTCTAAGAGAAAAGGGCTCCTGCAGTCCTGCACAGTTCAAGTGGTATATATCAATTTGGAAATACTTGAGCTAAACTGGTACTTCATAAACTGGACATAGACAAGACCAGATAAGATATGAAGTACCTGAGAGAGAGGCTCTCACATGCTTTCCTTTGCCGTGAGTATGATTTCTCGGATTTTCAGTGATAGAGGAAAATACATGACAGCATCTTCAGGAAACCAAACTTCGCCTTAAGCACCGCAGAGATGATTATCAGTTTATCACATGGTACCACGAGATGACAGCCATTGCCAGTTTGCCACCCAGCCAACAGATGCACTGTGGTTCATGGGTGGTCTCTAGCTCACAGCAACTGGATAACAAGACGAGAAAATATGAAAACTGAAGTTACCTTTCAGTCGCCAAATAATATGTAAACTGCATAGCCATAGGAAAGGCACGGTAGATAAAACTTTGTAGTTTCACATTCCATGTAAAACCATAAAAGCCAGTTGAATGCCACAAAATTAATTACTTCGTCAGTGCAAATGTTAACCAACCCTCTCCCTTTTAGCTTGGACACCACGGCTTAGCTGCCTGGTTATTTCCAACATGCAATTTTCATGGGAATCATTAATCCATCCAAGCCCCAGATTGACAATTATGCAGCCACAAGGACAGAGACTTGTGGAGGCCATATTGGGCCATGTGCCCTTCTTCCTATGCCTCTATATGATTGATTAGTTAGAGAATGCCTATAAATTCATGTGTTAATTATGACCATTGGTGTTTCAAAATCTATTTACACTAAAGTTACAGGCCCCACCACAAAATTCATTTTATGCAGCACCCAGTAAGAACCCACAACGATTGTCTCAAAAAACAGAAGAAAAAAAACAAAAGGAACCCACAACAATGGGCTGGCTATGCCGAAAGCAATACATCAAATGAAACCTATAGTGCATCTGCTACATCCAACAGAAATATCCCATCAAAGCTAGAGTGTACCCTGGAATTACCCTTGGGTACCTGAGCTAAAGCAATTGTTCTAAGAACAAACTGTGAACAGGTTACGGGCTCAGGGAAAACTTCAAGGCAACACAAAGAGAATAGAATTAACAAACAGTGAACAGGTTGTGGGCTTAGGGAAAACATCAAGGAAACGCACTGAGAATAGAATTTGGGGTGAGCCCCTTTCATTACTATATGTCTATATGTTTGCTATATGGTTAATCATTATTCCAAGAGAAAAGGGATCCAACAGTCCTGCAAAGTTCGAGTAGCATATATCAGCCTTCCTAACTCATGTGATTAATCAATTGTAATACATAATTACTGAGAACCAGGCGATAGCTTGGAAAGTAGAGCCCCAAGTTGAAAGGCTGTCCACCCGAGCATGAACCTCAGGCCAGGGTGAGTTTCAGTTGAGTGTGTGCCATCTGGTCATGGCAATGAGAAAGGAACACACGTACAGTTTTAAAATGGTTATAACAGATTTCCTAATTTTTAGAGTTCACAAGAACACGGTAGAATCAAGATTTTCAAAGGTGTTACTATTCTTCTACAAAGAAAAAAATATCTAGACACAACAACAATTCTGCAAATTGCAATTGGGCAAGCACAATTTATAAGAAACTATCACTCTTGTAGATTTATTCATGACTACAACTCAAAAATGCCAAAATTTTGTACTAATGTATCTATTATCACTAGATGGTCAACAGATGTCATGGTACAGGAAAAGAGAATAAATAATTTTGCATGCTACATGGTCAACAGATGTAATTTTGATGGTACAAGTTTTAACTGGAGAAGAAATATGTACCAGACGAACATTCATGTCAAACGCTGCTGGAAATCAAGATGTGCAGATGCACTCCATTTTGATCTTCAAAACATATAGAGCTGCACATAGTCCCCAACCATGGCAGCCATTATAACACAGAGCATGCACAATAAAACCTTCTAGTACCCCTCGAGATTGACTGGCTGCCTGACAAAATTTTGCACCATCACTCCCCAAGTTCGCTCATTAGGAACTATTCCTCCACTTACTGCTTTGTTTAGAAGCATAGCTGCATCATCAAGCAATCTGACTTTGCAGTGCCAACTAATGAGAATATTATATGTGATAATATCAGGATGCACATTTTCGTTGGGTAGCTTCTCTAGAAGATTTAAAGCAGCATGTGTCCATCCCATCTTGCACAATCCATTTATGAGTGTATTGTAAGTCACAATATCAGGAGTGAGCCCTTGATTCAACATGTCCTTTGAGAGCTCTAGCGCATCACGAACTTTCCTTGCTTTGCAGAGCTCGCTGATCAGGATGTTGTATGAGAAATTATTTGGCTTAATTCCCTTTTCCATCATTTCCTGGAGTAACCCCATACTCCGATCAACATTCCCCTCTTTGCAAAGGGCTTTTATCAGTCCATTGTAGCTAATAACATCCAGTGAGCAACCATGAAGTACCATTTCATCCGCAAGTCTTAGGCCCTGCTGCCACCTTCCGTTGCGCAGAAGTGCATGAATGAGAGTGTTATAAGTTATTCCATTGGCGACAACACCCTCTTCAAGTAAGTTTCCAAAAATATGTTCTGCTTCCTCCATCCTGTCGCTGTTGCACAAATGATAAATTACTGTATTGTACGTGCAAATATCAGGCTTGCACCCTTGACTCTTCATCTCTTGGATGAGCCTCATTGCATCATCGAACTTGCCATCCTTGCATAACGCATATATCATTCCATTGTATCCTTGTGAATTCATACTCAAGCCCTTCGCTGACATCTGATCAAGTATCGCTCTTGTGTCATCCCACATGCCATTCCTGCAAAATGAATGCAGCAAGGTCGTATAGGTCATGATATTTGGAGCACAGCCCTTCTCCTCCATCTCATGAAGCAACCTCACAGCCGAACCAAGCCTCCCAAGCTTGCAAAGACCATGTATCAATATACTGTATGTGTGCACATCCGGCAGGCAGCCCTTCGAACCCATTATCTCATACAGTTCTGTCGCCTTATCCAGCTTCCCTTCCGCCAAGCACCCACCAATCACCGTGTTAAACAACACGACGTTCACCTCTGGCACCCTGCCCAGCATTGCCAGCGCCTCATCCATCTGCCTCGTTCGGCACAGCCCCTCCAGGAGGAACCCGTACGTCAGCATGCTCGGCGTGCATCCCTTCATCATCATCCTGTCCACCAGCCTGGCTGCGTCGCGCACCCGCCCGAGCCCACACAGGCCACGCACGACATCGTCGAAGGTGTTCACGTCCGCCGGACAACCCATCAGGAACATCTCGTCAAGCAGCGTGCAGGCCTCGGCGACCCCACCCTGGTCGCACAGCGCGTGGATGACCGTCTGGTACAGCACAGCGTCGGGCACGCACCCGTGTCGCGCCATCCCGCGGAGCAGCGCGAGGGCCTCGTCGGCGCGGCCCAGTCGGCAGAGCGCGCGCGCCGCGACGCCGAAGGTGAAGGTGGTGGGCGGCACGCGCTCCCTGAGCATCCGGCGGTACAGGGCGAGCGCGTCGGCGTGGCAGTCGGCTTTCGCGAGCGTGGCGAGCACGACATTGTAGGAGCGGAAGGACGGGGCGACGGCGAAGCGGGCGGGCATTTGGTCGAGCAGGTGGAGGGCGCGGCCGGGTGGTAAGGAGCGGAGGAGTGGGATGAGGAGCGACTCGCGGAGCGGGGGCAGGCGGGAAGAGGGGAGGGAGGAGAGGAAGGCGAGTGCTTGGTCCGGGTCGGCGGCGGCGAGGATGGGGCGGAGCGGGAGGGAGGAGAGCGACGAGAGCCCCGGATGGGAGGAGGCGTACCAGTTCAGGAGGAGCAGGGAGGTGGACGGGGAGAGCGGGAGCGCGAGGAGGCGGGCGAGGCGGCGCGGGGTGAGCGGGTGGGAGGTGAGCGTCGCGCGGAGGCGGGAGAGGTCGAACGGGGCCAGCAGCTCCGGCCATGACGTCGCGGCGGCGCCGGCGGCGGAGCTGAGTGCGGGGGGCGGGGGCGGAAGCTCTACCATGCCAGCGCAGCGCGTGGCGAGCCGCGGGCAGCCACCCGCGAGCACAGGGCCTCGGGCTTCAGGAGTTCAGGGCCAGTTCGAGTGGCGTTCGATTCGCTACAACCGCTTACGTCGCACTCTAATTCGGTTTTATCATCTCCGTCCAAATGCAAAAACAAGTTGATTTTGGGTTCTAAGAGCAGCTCGAGCAGCTGCTCTCAAATTGGTGCTTTATATGCAGCTTTAAAGATTCTGTAAAAAAAACACAGTCTCAAAGGATGCAAAGTGATGTACTGCAGCAACTACTTTAAATATGGTGCTTTATAATTAATTTCCTTCTCTGGCATTCCATCGAACAGCTGGAGGTCGTCGGCCATAATTGCGCCACCGTCGGGGTTGAGGACGGAGGGAGCCGCCGTGTGCGCCTTCTTCCTCTTCTTTGGAGGAGCTGCGCGTGAGAGTCGTGCTCCATTAGCCTTGCTCGGGTGCGCGGGAAGAACGACATCCCCTCTAGGAGCTATGACAGTCGTGGTCAGATGGAGAGGACCTTGGACAGCTTGATAACAACCTGTGTAGAGGAGAAGTGGGTGTCGCGTCGAGAGGACCTCAAAGAGCTTGACGGTGACCTAGCGAGGAGGCGACTTGGGGGGCGAGGACCTTGGGCGGCGGCAGCGGCGTGCAGCTGTGGTGCCGAGCAGAACTGGTACGGGGGCAATCGGTAGCTGGGGGCATGCTCCGGCGGTCGGCCGACGAGAACGGCGCCATCCATAGTTTGGCAAGACCGACAAGCGGGAAGAAGGTATTTCCACCAACGTCAAATCGGGATACAACACCGATATAAAGGATCTCTAAAATCTGCTAGAGTAGTTTTGTGCTGTATATCCCGGAATTTTAAAGCACCGTTCTGGGCATGCTCTAAGTATTTGTCGGCGGATGGCACACGGGGTACCTCACGCCAGCGAGTGTCGATCACACAACACGCACGTCTCGGTGGAGAATAGTTCAAGAGACGCAAGACAGAGGGTTTATACTGGTTCGTGAGTGATCCCTACGTCCAGTGCAACGGGCTCCTGATTTTATTGCTCTCTTGGCGGCGGATTACAACAAAGGTCGGTTCAAGCCTTGTGGAATGTGCGTGTAGAGGACTAAGTGCTCTAGGGATCGAGAGTCCAGAAATCGGATCCCCCTCGCAGGGGGACGCCCTCCACTTTATAGCTCAAGAGGAAGGCAGCTTTACAATGTCGTTTTACCTATCTACCCTCGAAGGCCGGACGCCCTCGACGGTTGCTTGCTGTCGGCCTAGTGCGTCTTGGCGACCCCTTCCTTGGTCGCCGCGTGTCCTTCACCTCCCCACCAGCAGCTTCGCGGTAGCTTCCTTCTTGGCCGCTAGCGCAGCAGCGCGCATGCAGCTACCTTTTCCAAAGCGCAGGGCTGCAGATCAGCTTTCTCAGTTGGCAGGCGGGCAAGTGATGTCGGGTGTCGGTCGGGAGAAGGCGTAGGCCGTACGCCTTCTCCTTCACAAGCCAGATTTGACTTGGGGAGGGTCTTCGGGACTCCCCTCCTTTTCCACTATTCGTGCTCATCGATAGACGGGACCCCTCGCGGGGGTCTACCCTTTCGACCCGAGGGGTCGGGGGTCGGGCGAGACGGACGTGCCCGACCCCTTTCACCCCCTGGTCGTCTGGGGGGCGAGGTCGGACGGGACGGAGGCCTCTATCCTCGCGTCCCCCGGGTCCTCTGTAGGTCGGGCGAGACGGAGTTTTCCGACCAGTCGAGACTAGTGCCGCTCCCTACCGTTGTCAGGGTCTTTCTCCGTCCGAGCGCCGCTAGCAGGCGTCCTGACAGTGGGCCCCTTAATCCACGACCCCGCAGTATTTAGTAAAAAAGTTTTGTTGTACCATAGCATGTTGGTGGTCTTTTCTTACATGTGTATGATGTAAGCGGCCGCTGAGTCTCAGCATTAAAGGTCGATGTATGAGATTCATACATTTGTTGTTATTAACATTAAATTTTAAATAAATTAAAAAAACTAGTATAATTTGAAATTGTATTATTCAATGAATCAAAACGAGCATGCAGTTTGGGATAACATTTGGCAAAATTTAAGATGCCTAATTGGGGGAAATTATTGCTCCAAATAACCATAACATGGTTCTCTAACAACTTATGTTATCGCACAAATTTTAAGGTGTTACAATCCTATCCTGCAAAAGCGAAACGACGTTGGCTCCATACTGAGTAGAATATGCATAGGTATGGCAAGTAGGCTTTAATTTATAATATAAATGAATTACTAAATTAACTATTTTTTATTATAAGTTTGTGTTCATTTTGCATAATTATTACCTTACACATTATAATTTTTATCACATGTAGCAATGCATCGATTGGACCTATTAAATAGAAAAATACCCAAATAGTTTATGTGCAAGTTTTGCTTTTGTTCGACAGACCACAACAACAAAGCCATTCATTTCATTTTTCTACTGGAGGACATAAATGACGTAGGGGGATGGGGGGCTTAAGCCCCCATACACTCTGTGTATCAACAAAGCTCATTCCCAATTACCCAATCTTTCTTAACCATTCATATTTAGAGATGCAAGTGGGTTGTAAATGGGTTAACTGGTTACTGAACCAGCCAACCCATCAATAATATTTTGGAGGTTACACTAATCTATTCCCGTGCTTACCCAAATGACCCAATGGGTCAACCAAACACATCAGATTTGAATGAGCCATCGTCAGTTCATCAGACTTTGATTCACGTTGCCGTTCATCAAACTCTGTTGCGCACTATCATCAGGAACAACGATTCTCCATTTCCACGAAGCTCATGCGAAGAATCAAGCAGCTTCACTATAGTTGTGACCACGTGATGCTGCAGGGAACCTGTCACAGCTAGCCGGAGATGGACGGAGGCAGTCTTCAAGCTGGGACGCGATCAACTGCAACCAAATCGAGGTGCTCCTGGCCCCTCCGCTTCCTCTACTGCTTGCGGCGATGGCACATCACATCGCGTGGGCTCGCGGCTAGAGAGAGGGAGGAGGAGCAGGCAGCAGGTGCGAGTGTGCGACGGATGAGGCGGCAGCCCCCTGTCGGAGCGCAGGAAGAGGAGCGGGCGGCGGCGGCGGAGTGGCGAAGGGCGTCCTAGTGTCGAAAGCTTGTGGCTCCGATTCAGGCTGCAAAGTAACTTGCAACGGTGGCCTATTGATTCGTGGAGCAACGTGTGCATCGACGAGCGAGCCAACGCCGATGCACGCTGCATCGAGTGGGGAGGAAAGGAACCGAGGAGCTCTTGCTGAGCGAGACTTTTGAAGATGGTTGGATTGCCCAATTAACCCAGAGCACTAAACACTGCTAGACTCCAAAACTTGGGTGGGCCGAATGAGTGGGTAATTACACCATGCTTTTTTTTTTTGGTAGTGGGTCATTGGGTTGACCCACTAAATTCTGCATCCCTATTCATGTTCTAAAGGCTACCACACATTCAAAAATAAAGATTCTGCATCCCTATTCATGTTCTAAAGGCTACCACACATTCAAAAATAAATTATCAGAGAGAAGAAAAGTCAACTTTGGCTAGATTATCTCTAGTTAGCATATGGTTTTAGAAAAATAGCCACTAAACTATGTGGGCGCCCACTAGTTATATTCAGTTTTCACATCGACGACGTGAAAATCAACATGATTCAACTGTATCAGTAATTCCATACATGCATTGCAATATACGGGCATCTAGTTCACAGTGAAAAAAGTCCATGTTTGGCCATCTAACTCTTGCCTTAGTTTGGTTTTGGCCATCGAACTCCAAAACCAGATATCTTTGGCCATCCAACTCTCAAAACCGTTCAAATTTGGCCATCGAGCTGTTTTGATGAGTGGTTTTAACTTTTTTATTTACAATTTAGTCCTTAGATATTAAAATGATTATTACTTTTTGCTCGTACCTCCGATTAAGGTGATTCTTGTGGTCACGTGTTACTAACGGTGAGCACTATATTTTCAAGTGATTTTATACTATTTTATCACTATTTGTTATATTATTTTTTTGGTCGTTGTGTAGAAAAAATAATATAAGAAAATTAAACAAACAATTATAAAATAATATAATCAATATTTTAAAATATAAAGCACATTGTTACGAACGCATGACTATTAGAATCACTTAAAACAGAGATGCAAGAAAAAATAGTAATCATTTTAACATCCAAGGACTAAAAAGCACTAAATTAGTCCATTTTAATCCTTAGATCTTAAAATGATTATTATTTTTCCTATCTCCAATTTAAGTGATTCTAGTGGTTACGCATTCATAACCATGAACTTTATCTTTTAAAATATTGATTATATTATTTATAATTGTTTGTTTTACTTTTCTTATATTGTTATTTGTACGCAATGAAAAAAAATAATATAACAAATAGTGATAAAATAGTATAAAGATATAGTGCTCACCGTTAGTAACACGTGACCACAAAAATCACCTAAATCGGAGGTACGAGCAAAAAGTAATAATCATTTTAAGATCTAAGGACTAAATTGTAAATAAAAAAGTTAAAACCACTCATCAAAACAGCCCGATGGCCAAATTTGAACGGTTTTGATAGTTGAATGGCCAAAGATATCTGGTTTTGGAGTTTGATGGCCAAAACCAAACTGAAGCAAGAGTTGGATGGCCAAAAATGGACTTTTTCCATATGAATAACCTCACTCGCTAATCATGTAATAAAGACTTTAGGACATTTGACAAAAGGATAAAAAAAACAACTAAACTATCCTTGTGGGAAAATACCGAAATATCATTTTACAGTGAGTGGACAAATTTGAAAAGTCCTTATTAAGGAAATGGTAAAATTATCGAAGTTATTGTTGTCACAAAGATTCCAAAGAAATTCCCAGACTAATAATAAGCACTAAATTTATGAATCTAAATAGACATCTTTAGAATAGATGCTCGAATCATTTTCTCATGCTATATCTTTATGCACGCAGTCCAAAAAAATAATTTGGAATAAATTATATCCAACACAGACTTAGCGCATAAAGTAAGAAGGAAATATAAGTATTTTTAGTTTTCATTAAATTGAAAATTGAAGTCTAAAAATGTGTGAGTAGGGGCTGGCCCCTACTTTTTTTTCACTCCAGTGCTCACCGCTGCCGCCTCCTCCTCGCTGGACCTCCTCCGCCGGACCTGCCCGACCTCATCCGCCTCTCCTCCACCCGTTCACCCCGCCACTGTTGAGTTGCTCCAACACCACCGCGTCGCCCGAGCGACCGAGCTCGCGCTCGACCTCCACCGCCCCACCGGACGTTCGCCACCCTCGCCCGCTGCCTGTCCACGAGCGTCACACGCCCTAAGGCGCCGCCGCCACTGCCCCTCGAGCTCAACCCGCCGCTCGAGATTGGGGTTGCCAGGGGATGGATTGAGATCGAGATTGGACTCGACGGGAAAGAGAAGGGAGAAAGACGATGGAAGAGATAATGGTGGGTCCCACATG
Source organism: Digitaria exilis (assembly GCA_015342445.1). Taxonomy (NCBI): domain Eukaryota; kingdom Viridiplantae; phylum Streptophyta; class Magnoliopsida; order Poales; family Poaceae; genus Digitaria; species Digitaria exilis. The sequence goes on from JACEFO010001741.1 coordinate 755,236, forward strand.
TCATGTTAAAAATTAAAAATAGACACTGACATGTGGGTTCCGCTTGCCATAGTGAAAATAGGGACTGAAAATAGGGGTTATTGCTGTCTTGCTGGAGTTGGGTAAAAATTAGAGCTCCATAAAGTTGGGGCGGACCCTCCTCAACAAAGTAGGGGCTAAAATCGAGCCGTCTTTCTGAGCCCGTAGCAACGTACGGGCATGTTTGCTAGTATTATATATAAAAGAACGAGTAGAATTGAAAACGTTTCTCACCCAATTTTAGTCCATCTTACCCCTTACGCTGGACCCATATGTAATGTCAACAGAGATGGGAAGACGGTCAAACCCACCAAAACTAATATTTAGAAAAAATTTCTGTCAAAAACTAAATGTTTTTGTCACCGTAATGCCTACCCACACCCGTTGGCCTGTTAAACAGCGGTTTATAAACAAAACCGTATGATTGACGAGCGCGGAGCGGCACTGCCGCGCCCTCGCATGCGCGTGGGCCCGTGGTGATGACGGCGGACGCGGATGCTACGAGAAGAGCGGCGGCGAGAGGCAGGCGGCCGTCAGGCAGACGTGCGTGGTGCTGCTGGTAGAGGACCAAAGGACGCACGACTCGCACGGGAGGGGCTTCGGCCATCCATTGCGGTTCTCGGAGGTGATCGCGGCGCCGGCGAAGTGGATGGCCAAGCCCGCAGAACTGCTACGTCCCGGTGGCAGCGCACGCTGCACGGGCACCGCGCCGCCATCCTGCAGCCCCGCAGGCCTTCCACGAGGTTTGCCCGGCTCTCTTCTCTTGCAACGAGCTGGGTTGAACAAAGACGAAGTGTGGCTCTGTGACCTGGCTGTCAATCTGCCATGCATGTGTGTAATCTGCCATACATTGACCATTCATAATAAAAAATACTTTTGTCTTTTTTAATTTAAGATAAATATTTTTATATATTAATGGAGATTGGATACTATATCTCCATCTCTATCCCTTAAATTCAGCACTTTAACTCTTTTCTATGTCCAACCATATTTGTACCCCCAATAGTCATGAATCCTACTAAACCCCCCAAGATTGTGTACCCAAAAAACACCTCTATTAAAACCAGGCTTCAGATCTAATCTAATCCCTCATCACTCAAATCTAAAGGCTCATTCTTTCTCCCTCGTCATCGCTCATCCTCCCACCCTTCCCCGCAGACCTCCGCACGGTTCCTGCGGCTGGCGCCGTAAGCCCGTAACTTTCCCCGATGAAACCGCTCGCTCGTTCCTCCGACGAAAACGGCGTCCGTTCCTGTCGTCGCCGGTCATCCACAACTCCTGCTCAGCCGCCGGACACCTCTCAGCCGGCCTGCTAGCGCACTCGCCCTGGATGCCGCCTCCAGGCTAGGTCGACACCGCCGCACAACTCCCTGCGCGACAACGCCCAGGACGCCCCTCCACTCCTTCGCCTGTCACATTCACTCGCTGCTTCCTCCACTCCTGCAGATCTCGACCTTGTCGCCGACAGCATTCTAGACCACCTTGCCATGGCGTGCGAGTGAATTCGATGGATTTGGGACTCTCTTATCTCCTGCAGCGCACAAGCTCGGCCTTCTTGCCAAGCCTTTGGCCGACCACTCACGATTCTGTGCTCCTTTGCATCGTGTGACCCCGGCTGACCTCCTTTGCAGATCAAAGGTAGCAACTCCTCTAGGTGCATCAATCCTTTTCTAATTCTCTGTCCAATCCGCTTCTGTGTAGGGACGTGCCTGGGCAGTGGGCACTAAAAGTGTTTATTGAAATGCCTAGCTGGGATAAAATACGGACCGGTTATATTAATACAAATTTTAAAATGTGTCGTATCAGTAACACTCAAGCATGTGCCGTATCATGCGTACTTCTCAACATTTTGGAATTCCTGTAGATTGGTTGATATATTAATACTTACTTTATTTTTGGCAAAATTGCCTTTCAATTGTTACACAAGATTCATTTTTTGAAGTGTTTTCCATTGTCACACTTCCAATATTAACCACAATGAAGCATTCCAATTCAGACATGTTAAGAATTTAATTGTGGATCGGCCTGTTGGTTTCTTGTTTGTCACCACGAGCTAAGTTTTTTTTCTTCCCAAGTGAGGCCTTCAATTACATATAACATTATTACTATTCTTTTTTTTTTGCAAAGCGTAGATAAGATTATGTAGATAAGTACACCTGCAGGCACTAGCAAATCTATGGGTAGGGATTCTTGTGGTTCAATAATCGATTCTTCTGCATACATTGCACTGTTTTTTTAGTTCCGTTGATTCATGTTTTACTGAAATAACTGGATACTGAGCAATTCTTTGCTGTACAGAAGGAGAGTCATGATTGGAGCATTTTAATTGGTGTAAAAAGAGTACACAGTTGTCTCATAATCATGATGAACAGCCTTATTGCATATGCCTTTTATGTGTTAACGCAGAGACCTTGTAAGCTCAATGATACTTGCCTTGTGCTTGTGGATGGTTTTGTGGGTCCAGGGGAACTTATTATGGAACTTGGAGGCACAAATAGGTGAAGTGGTTTCCATACTTCACTATCAAGGTACAAAGCCCAAGTCATTTTACATCTTCTATTTTGGTATGCAATTTGCTGATCCACTAGGTAAGATTAGAGATTGTCACTGGATTGTTTGCTGACGCCTCTTTCAAGAGCTACGCTGCTCTCAGGATCTACAATTATGCTTTGCCGCATTCTTGTTTGTCATAGTCATATAACTTTTTGGATGTTTAGTCACATAATCTCTTACAAACCTGACTCACACAGTATTTAGGTGTTTTAAGTCAGTAGTAAATGATCCTTCTTTTGACTTTCAGTCCTTTCCAAAATGCAGTGGAATTCTAGAAGACAATTAAGCTTTGGATGGAAATAAGAACCTTACTGATCATACTGTTTTTCTGCCGAGAAGTCCTTTTCTGCCTTACTGAATAACCATCCTCCTATTGCGTGGCACCGTAGTGTTAGCATGGCATTACAATATATCATTCTTTGCTTAATTTTTAAAATCTTCTCTTAATTGCTGTGCTTTTTCTTGTAGCATGAAGATGAGGATATTTGGGGATTTTTGCCGCCTTGACAAATTGTTGCTACTATCAACACATTGGTCGCATTGACAAATATGTTGTTGTTTAATGTATTACCGTAGCGTTAGCACGGGCAATATACTAGTCTTGAAAGTTTGACTCTAAACAAACCTCAATGGAATATTTTTGTGACTATATGAAGTACAAGATAACAATAGAAGTGTTGAGCCTAAGAGAGCCAAGCAAGATCCAGATAAAAATCCTAATGACCTCTGTGTTCCTACGACCACCAGTCTCCCTTTCATGGATAAATTGGTCACAAACAATCAGATACTTTATATAAGAAAAACAATTTTGAGGTAATGGGTGAAAATAAAAGGCATACTATAGTATATAACATTTCCAGGGTATAGTTAGGTTAAGGGATTAGGACCCACATAAGGAGGACCACGAGTAAACTAGGGTATTCGTCATTGTGACGCGCTTTATTCCTTGCTCTGTTCTAATACAGACTCGATCTATAATCTAGGACACTTCATAGCAGAAAAAATTATCAATTAAAAGGGAAAAACAGCTGCTACTTGAAGCGAAAAGAATTGGATTTCATCATGTGGCCGTAACACTTTAATTAACAATGATATGATGGATTACATTGATGGTCACTGAATTTTCTTTGTATCACGTGCGTGTCGTACGTGCGTCTTTACTAGTGCTATTGAATGTTTTGGTCCTGTACTCCTAAATTTGCTGTGTAATCTTATAGTCTCCAGACTGCAGCAAACAATAACTACCGAGAATATATAGTTTCGCTGGCACGAGGTTTGGGCTGTTCCTTCTATCTTGGGCCGCCATTTTTTTGTTGACACGAGAACCCTCCTGGGCCTACATAATTGGGCTGAAATGGGCCTTTTAGGTCTACAGAGGCGGCGGATTAGACGAGCCCTTCCTCCCCTCTCGTTCTCACGCCGCAAAATCCAACGGCCGAGACTTCCCTCCACCGCTTATAAAGCAACTAGCTCAATCCATCCCCTTCTCATCTCGTGCTAGGGTTTCCGCCGCCGCCGTTGCTTCTCCACCCCGCCGCTGTTTGTTTCTCCCGATTCGTTTGGATCATGAAGCATTACGATTTGCTTCTTTGATTCTTTCTGTGTGCTTTCTTTTCGTGTCGAGATGTCGAGATTTTTCGCTGTTTGTTCGTCGCTTCTCTTGCTCGGATCGACCTCCGCCTACGATTTTGGTTCTCTTTGTTGTTTTGCTTGGAATCGATTGATATCCCAGTATGGGGTTGGGTGGACTATGATGAAAAACGCAACCAAAACACACCATCTTTCGGGGCTGATTGGCTACGGCCATGCTGCCAATTCTGCAATTCTGATGTCCTCCCTTCTTACGCCCCGGATCTCTTGTAGTCCCATGTTTTCGGCATTCGGTGTTTTTGCATGATGGATATAAGGTTCACTGATTTTCATTATTTTTAGGCTTTATTATTTTATTTTAGACTTTTGGATGGATCAGAACTGAGTTTGCTTGATGGCCGGTGATGAGAAATACGCAAAAAAGAACACCATCTTTCGGGGCTGATTGGCTACGGCCATGCTGCCATTCTGCAAATCTGAGGTCAAACCGAGCAAACCACTTTGGTTGGATGCTACAGCATTGATGATTTGAGTCAAGAAACGCTGCATTTTGGTTTGAGGCCACAACATTGATGATTTGAGTCAAACACTGATTTTCTAGACCTTGATGAGTTGAGAATTTGAATCCGAGGTTGTAGAGCTGTACTCTTCAAACGAATCTGAAGCTATTCTCTTCAAAAGAAACTGAGAAAGCTGAGGTCTGTACTATTCAAACAAAACTGAAGCTGTACTTTTCAAACGAAATTCTCCTCAAATGAAACTGAAGATCTCTAAAAATCAGTACAATGCTTAAACCTGTCGATAAAGTAAAATAAACTTCATAATGTAAACTCCGAATCTGAAGATTTGACATGGTCACATTATAGTCGCAGTTAGCGGCACACCCGTGCACTGCTGGACATTGTTTTTTTGAACAGCTGCTGGACATTGTTGATCACGTAATTTCGAAAGGTTCTGCTCCTCGTGGAAGCGATGATGTTTCGTTTGTGCTGGGCCGCAAACTAAAGGTAAAGGAAATGTGTACCATGACGGACCGCGATGTTTCGTTTGTGCTGGGTAGGAAAAAGTCCATTTTACAACCTTCAAGTTTTGAGCTCGTCCGAATTTCATCCTTAATATACAAAACCAGAAATCTTTGAACCCTGAACTATCAAAACCGTTTGTTTTTCAACCTTCTCCGGTTTTGAAGGTGGTTTGCGAAACAAAAGTTCATTTTACACCCTTAAACTATAGCTTTCGTTTAATTTTCAACCTTGAACTATAGCGTTCGTTTAATTTTTAACCTCTACCATGACAGACTCTCTCGTCCCCGCCATGGCGATGGCGACACATGCGAGCACTGACTTCTCGTCACCGTTCTCCATATCCTTCTCACCCATGCATGAGGTGCGGCGTGGCCGATGGAGGTTGAAAAATGGACTTAGCACAAGCGCGATTAGGAATCCATACATAGAGAGCAATCATTCTAGGGTTGAAAATTGAACGAACGTTACAGTTTAAGGTTGAAAATTGAACGAAATCTATAGTTCAAGGGTGTAAAATGGACTTTTGTTTCGCAAACCACCTTCAAAACCGAAGAAGATTGAAAAACAAACGGTTTTAATAGTTCAGGGTTGAAAGATTTCTGGTTTTATACATTAAGGTTGAAATTCGGACGAGCTAAATAGTTGAGGGTTATAAAAAGGACTTTTTCCCAAACTTAAATGTAATGAAATGACCGAGACGGGCCGTGATGTTTCGTTTGGGCTGGGCCGCAAACTTACTGTAAGGAAATACACCGACACGGGCCGTAATGTTTCGTTTCGACTGGGCCACGAACTGAATGGAAGGAAATGTACAAAGATGGGCCGTGCTGTTTCGCTTGGGCTGGCCGCAAACTGAAAGACGGTAGAGGGAGCCGACGGCCTACGCCGTAGGCCACGCGCGAGGCGTGAGAGCTCGCCGGCTCCCACCGCGGGCTGTGTGGGCGTGGAGCTTCACTGACCGCCGTTGGCTCTGTTCGAATTTTTTAATTTTTGTATTATTTATTTTCTGAAATTTCAAAAATAAATACCTTGATATTAATTTTACACAAATGTCATCCCACCACCAACTCATCCGGCGAAAACCACCTTTCGACGGTTCATCCGGAGAAATGTTACAAAAGCTACCGCCGGATGAATCGGCGGAATTTCCCTTTTCTGAACAGCTTACATTCAAAAAATCATAACTTATTTCTGTGAACTCGGATTGAGACAAATTTTATATGAAAATTATAGCCCACGACGATACCAACAACTCTTTAGTTCAAACTTTTTTCATTAGAAGTCATCTTGCTGCTCAAATAATCGACTCAAGTTTCGGATCTCAAATTCAAAATTTGAGATCAGAAACTTGAGTCGATTATTTGAGCAGCAAGATGGCTTCGAATGAAAAAAGTTTGAACTACAAAGTTGTATATGTCGTCGAGGGCTACAATTTTTATATAAGGTTTGTCTTGATCCGAGTTCATATAAATTAGTTATGATTTTTTGAAGTAAAAAAAGGGAAATTTCGCCAATTCATCCGGTGGTAGCTTTTGCTACAGTAACATTTCGCCGGATGAACCGGCGAAAGTTTATTTCCACCATATGAGTTGGCGGCAGGATGTCATTTGTGTAAAATAAATATTGAAGTATTCATTTTTGAAAATTCGGCAAATAAATAATATAAAAATTAAAAAATTTCGGCTCTGTTCGGTGGTGGACCGAGGAAGAAGAAAGGGTGCCGGTTGGCCTGGGCCAGCTACAGTGAGAGAATGGAAGGATTTTTTGATAGGGCTAGGTGAAAAAAGAAATCCCAAACGAGAGGTCTCACTCACGTATAAGGTACATGAAGACTCTGATTTGGCTACTTTGTTGGAGTACGCACATATTGAGAGAAAATCATAGCAAAATGGATATGTAAATAAAAATATAGAGAGTGAAATTTAGCTATGCTCTTGAAGATGCTGGTATTAGTGCTGATGTTTTTGTTTGGGCTGAACCACTTTCTGCCTCTGCGCGGGTCGTAAAGTAGGCCCAAATGCTGATGTGTGAGACCCACTCCCGCAGCCCATGCCTTCCATCGTCTCGCTGACACGTGGACACTAACGTTTCCTTCCATTAAGATTCTAAACCAAATCATGTGTCCGAACTCATCCCAAATTTCAAGTTTTGAAGAGGAATTAATGAAGGAATCAAAAGCTTCCCCTCCGATCGCCCTCTTCCCCGCCGGCGCCGGCCACCTCGCCTCTCCTCGACGTCTCCTTCCTCCCTCTCGCCAAGCAAAAGCCATCGCCTGCCCAAGCCCACCCTTTATCAGCCCGTCCCCGGTGCTGGCGCGGGGCCTCTCCCTTTCCCCTCTCCTTTCTTCATCCTTCGCATCCAAGCCTTCCTAATCTTGCGGGAGGAAATCGCTAGCAGTCTGAAGGCGATCGTCGCGCGCGGGTTGCGAGGTCTGGTTGTGTCCCCTGGACGCGCGGAAGGTGGCTTGGCGGCAATGGGGTGGTGGGCGCGTGCCCCGGCGGTGTTGGCGGCGGCGGCGGTGCTGTGGTTGATTGCTGCCGCGGCGACAGGGAATGCCGATGCCGGCGACCTCGAGCGCGCGTAAGTTGGAAATGTCTGTTGGCGATTCCCAATTTCCCATTGCCTGCGTCTAAGCCTTGGATTCTTCATCCAGCGTCATTTCATTTCATTTCATTTAGGCCGCGTTTAAGTTAGGACTTAGGTGGAAGACCGAACGCTCAATTTCAGTCGTGGTAATCCTTCATCCCGGCCTACACCCCTTGCAGACGACGCCATTTTCGTGTAACTTTAAAAATGCACGGATCTGTGTTGCTTTGGTCTTTGGAGAATTCGAAGGGCTTGTGCTGGCCGATTTTTATGTGAATTATGAAATGTAGTTATGTGCGAAGCTGAGTTGTGGAACCGGAGTAGGATTCTTGCTGACGCATGTGGATGAAAGTGAAACCAAGTGGGTATAATAAATTAATAATCATGTGAAACGTGGAGTAGTACTACTTTTGCTTGTGTGATATTACTTCAGGCCAGGGTACAGGACTAGTTAATAAGCACATAAATGCTATTGTCGTATTATTTTGTATGTGAATGGACGAATCTTATCCACAAATTGCGATCTAAAGGAATGACTCATATACTAGTCCTGTTCCTTTTGCTGTTACTTAAGTCAGAGGATATAAATCAATGAAGATGGAAAATATCAGTAATTGTCAACAAGATAGATTGTAAAAGGTTCATTTATTTGCTAGACTTTTGATTATGCAGGTTTCCAATAGTTGAACCAGATTATGGTCACACCAAACTCCGTCTTGCAAAAGAAGGTCTGGAGGCCATTCGGAGGATCAAAACTCCAATAGCTGCTGTCTCTGTATGTTCAAATGTCGAACTCTAATATCCGAATGACTTATTAGTTTTCATGGATGCAGAATATACATATTTTTTTTATAATTACAAGCATAAACATGCTGCCTTCACTAAGTTCTGTCTCTGCTGTTACAAAATCAGGTTATTGGTCCATATCGATCTGGCAAATCTTTTCTACTCAACCAGCTTCTCTCACTATCATGTGATAAAGGTATACTGAGCTTATGCTCAAATCGTGCTTTAGAAACTTTAGTATTTGGATTTTGGACTGGAGGGATGATAAATTTCCAACGCAGGTTTTGGAGTTGGACACATGCGGGATACAAAAACAAAAGGTAAGATGTCCTGCAATATAATGTTCTCTTTATATTTTTGTCAAAGGATATGAAGACACTGAACCATATTTTACAGGTATATGGGTTTGGGGTACCCCCGTTGAGTTGGATATTGATGGTTCCATAGTTTCTGTCCTATACCTGGACACTGAAGGATTTGAGAGTGTTGGAAAATCAAATGTATATGATGATAGGTTGATTACTACAAATAACACATGCCAATTCTGAATTATTATTTTCTTCTTTCGATGTGGCAACAATTGTGTTGTAACTTTTGCTTGTGGCAGGATATTTGCTCTGGCAACTGTTTTAAGTTCTGTTCTGGTCTACAATCTTCCTGAGACAGTGAGTTTCTCTTTCATTTGCTTCATCCCCACTCTTTGGTTGATAGGAGTTGATTTATATCTTTTGGTGACAGATTCGTGAAGCTGATATATCTAGGCTTTCATTTGCTGTTGAAATTGCTGAAGAATTCTATGGAAGGTTTGCCTGATTCTAGTTCTGATTTGGACCTTTCCAGTTTAATAAATACCATGTATTCTAACATATTTCCAACTCCCTCCACCCACCCACCCACACGGACTTGTGGAAATCAGAGTCAAGGTAATATTTCATTATCTTAAGTCTCAGGGTTATAAGTAGAAAAATGTATCAAAATCATATTTGGCTCTGCAGGGCCAAGATGTCGCTTTTGAACCAGCGAAACTTCTGTGGCTAATCCAGAGGGATTTCCTCCGTAAGTTGCTTCCTATTTTGCATATCACCATATTTGTTTTATCTTGTGCAGAGTGCAGATAAATAGGCAATAGGTTATATGTCAAATCATCAGAATTGCTGTTCTAGGGAATAGCCCTCTGATCTCCTAGTATTGAAAATGTTGTAATCCATTTAAGCTCCACTTCGGGGTCTGATTGACCTAAAGAGCTAAACTATTTTTCTGGTAGATACATGGTGCCAACTTTTCAAATTGGTTACTGATGTTATTGTTTTTTGGGCAAAAAGAGCCCATATAAATTAGTTCATTTTGGGAAACCACCCCTGGTGGTCTAAGTTTCTGAATATATACCAGTGGTGGTATTAAAAAAACACATGGTAAATATGTGGGGACAATTTTTTCAGAGTTTGCAAAATACATTCCAGTTGATGCTCTTTCAAATTACCTGCATTTTCGTATGGTACTTGTTGCATCAGTAATTAATGTGTTGTAGACGTGCAGTAATAGTGCCATTCACTCTTCCATCAAACTTCTTAAACTTCCTCTGATGTTGCTAACTTCTGTGATGCAGAAGGAAAATCTGTTCAGCAGATGGTTGATGAAGCACTCCAACGGGTGCCTAACAACAATGGTCAGTTCAAGTTATCTTACAAACTATAGTCGTATGTTTTGTTTTTCTACAGAAGCACCTTCTTTTGCACTTTTCAGATCTGGATATATTTTATCAGCTGTTGAACTCAACTTACCCTTTTGTGTATTGATACAGGAGACAAATATATTGATGAGGTAATATATCTTTGAGCGAATATGTTATTAACATGAAGATATGATATGCAATCGCAATTTTGGTTGATAAAATGGCTTTCATGTTATGTCAGATCAACCAAATCAGGGACTCTTTGGCAGTTATGGGCGACAACAGTACGGCTTTTAGCTTGCCACAGGTGCATTGTCTGGTTCTCAAGTATCTCACTTCACTACACATTATGCTATGTGACTAAATTTATGCAGTGCTGATGAAAAGTGCAAAACATGGTTTTATTGGAGGACTCAGAGTTGTTTAACTTTGTCTTACAAACTACATATATGAGAAAAATGCATACAATTGTTTAACATGTCCTATAATTCATTGTGAAAGTCGTTTCAAAAAATAATTCACTGTGAAATATGTTTGGTGATGTAAGCTATGTTTTTTTTCTCTCTCTTTGTAGCTGAGTTCATGAAAATTCTTGTTTTTCAGCCTCATCTGAGAAGGACACAGTTATGTGATCTGGAGGACCAAGAACTTGATCCGTTGTATTTGGAAAGGAGGGATCAACTGAAACAAATTGTTTCATCCATGATAAAACCAAAAGTTGTGCAGGGTAGAACTCTAAATGGGACAGAGTTTGTATCCTTCCTTGGGCAGGTAATACTTATTTGAAAGTTCGTTACTCACAAGAGTATCTCAATATATTATTGCGAAATATTCAAAACTAATCCTCTTTGTTTTAGATACTTGAGGCTTTGAATAAAGGTGAAATTCCATCAACGGGATCACTTGTTGAAGTTTTCAACAAGGCCATTCTTGAACGTTGCTTGAAGGTGTATCATGAAAGAATGGGCAGAGTTGGTCTACCAGTATCAGTGGATAAACTTCAGCAGTATCATGACCTGGGAAAAGATGAAGCTAGAAGACTCTTCGACAAACAGCATTTCGGTAAACATCATGCTGCTCAGTCCATCTTCAAGCTTGATGAAGAGATTAAAAAGGTTTACCTTACATTTTGTTCATCATTTTATTCAGTCCATAATGAAATCTTATATCTTCATTTTATCCCAGTCATGAAGTTTCAATTTAAAGACTGCTTAATGTTTTTGTGCAAACAACTTTATTTGTGGAGAATTTGAATAATTAGATTTTGCATGCTTTTAAGGGAATAAGCATTTTACCATTTTTTTTTGTCTTCCAGCCTATGCAATATTGAAACAAAAAACTTTAGTAATACTGAATCAAGTATTGTTTTTAGGTCTTCAAAAACTTTGATCAAGCCAACGAATATCAGTCATCAAAGCTGTGCGAAGCACGATTCTCAGAGTGTGAAGATAAAATGGAACAGCTTCAAGTCTTAAAGCTTCCGTCCATGGCAAAATTTGATGCAGGGTTTCTTCTCTGCAATCAAAGTTTTGAAATGGACTGTGTGGGGCCTGCCAAGGAAAGCTATCAACGAAGGATGTCAAAGGTTTATTTCTTTTAATTTACAGTGCATGCTAAGAGGTTCCATGAGGATCATGACTTGGTTGTATTTGCCATCTAAAATTGTTAAACTGAATCTATCTTGTACACGCTTCAGATGCTGGCAAGGTCACGTGCTCTTTTCATCAAGGAGTACAACAACAAACTCTTCAACTGGCTGGTGATATTCTCCCTGGTCATGGTTGTCATCGGGCGCTTTGTGGTCAAGTTCTTCCTGCTCGAGATCGCTGCCTGGGTGATGTTTGCCTTCCTGGAGACGTACACAAGGTTGTTCTGGTCCTCGGAGTCCCTGTATTACAACCCTGTATGGCACATAGTCGTCTCTACCTGGGAGACCATTGTCTACAGTCCTGTTATTGATCTTGACAGGTATGCATTGTTCCTCCCTGTAACAATACTGCGCCTATATGATCTTAATCTCTGACGTGTTGTTGCTGTTATATGCTGCTTATCTTCTTGCACAGATGGGCAATCCCGATCCTTGTGGTGCTGTCATTTTTGGCAATCTATTGGCGTTGTCTGGGTGGAAGGAAAGGAATTGCACGATCCTTGCTACCTCTGTATAATGGATGTTACAGAAACTCAAACCGTCCAAGAACAGACTGATCCATCTAGTAGACACAAAGCAACAAGAGCATGTATATACTCCACCAGTTGGCTGGGCGTGATTTTATCAGTGCTCTCAGCCAACGGTAACAGATTCATTCCTGGAAGCACCCTGTGTAAGCTTCTGTTGTAAATATGGAATCCAAGCGAAGTGTAATTATCTATGGTCAGAGGTGTCTTATATACATCAGAGTATGTAAAGAGATGCTGATGTAAGAAACATGGCCTTTATTTTATTCTGTACCATTTAAATAAGTCCGGAATTCAAATATACCATTTGAACTGGCACCCAACAAGAAATACAGTGAATTACATTTCGGTTAATCCTCACAGCTCAAAACAGATAACCCACATCCACTTGAATGTTATTACCACAACAGCAAAAGATGTTACCAACCAGGGCCAAGCAAGTGTTCAATATCAGCAACCAGAGTGACATTCTCTACTATATCTGTGAGCTGGATTTATGATCTGTTATGTTCCCTAGTCTCAACACTCCATAGTCCATTCAGCTCTGCTGCCTCTTTCGAGCTATTTCCCGAGCCCTCTCACGAAGTTCTTCAGGTGGTGGCGGGCGTGGACCTTCAGGTGGATAAACCACATATGGACGCTGCAAAGGGTGCACAAAGATAGATCAATCTTTATGTAAAGAAATGTAAATGCAGGATAATGCAGCACAGAGCTAATATATTTGTCTTTGTCAAGTTTGTGATCAAGGAATGAATCACCTGTACCTGTAGGAAATTTTAATTAAGAATGAAATGCTGCAATTGACACGCATACAAGATTAACCAAGTTGCCTAGTAGGAGTTGAGTGAACTGCCATTTCCCTCTAGAACAGTAACAATTTTTTTTTTAATTATGAATTATAAGAAACTGAGAAACTCAGGTGTTGTTTCACCAAGAAAAAAAAACTCAATCCAAAAACCAAAGAGGACTAAAACCTAGGTGGTGATGTGTGTATGTGCATCCACACCTACCCAGCAAAGATAAGTTGCTATACAGAGATACAGTCAGATATTTGGAAGCAAGTGAATAGACTACAAATTGTTGCTTGTGCTGTATAATTTCCTGAAAGAGATTTGGTGGTGTTTTTGGCTAAGTAGGCTGCAAGTCAGCAGCCTAGTGCTGATCAAAACCTATCCTAATGCAATGGTATGCACTTATACTGCACAAACAGGGGAAAAAGGTATTTTTCCTAATGCAAAGACAAGCACTCCTGCTCTGCATACTGGAATTTTAATTAATAAGGTTGTTGCCTCGGGATCCAATATAATTAGGGCAGCATCATCTTAAGTGCATCCAGCTCTCCATCAGCACAAACAGCATCATCAGCTCATAGTTCAGAACCATTTCAGAATTCGGCTCATGGCTGGAAATGGTCCTGAAATTAAGCATCCATAACATTCCCACACCCATCCTTACTCTCCACTGATCAACATTTCACATCCCATTTGTTATCTCGGGGGAAAAAAAATCAGGTAAAACCCTAGAGGTCACAAATTTTATTGCAGTCACAGCTGAGCCGGAGCCCCCAGATCCCCAATCAGCTCCGAGCACTAATCCTTAGCCAAGAGCAATCATACAAGCAATGGAAGTACCAATCCGCCCAGATAATCAGCCTAATGCCGCAAGCAGAGCGACGATTCAGGGAGGGTGAGAGAGGGAATGGGGAGTTAGAAGGCACTTACAAGACCCATGAGCTTCTTCAAGGTCTTGGAGTCGGTGGCAACCAGGTAGGTGAGCGCGACGGGAACGGAGACGTAGACGCCGAACTTGGCAATCTCCAGGATCCCCTTGGACGTCCCCAGCGACGACATGTTCCTCCTCCGCCGGCCGCCGGCGCGCCTCTTCCTCCTTTGTCCTACCCACTCCACTCCCCACCGCCCCCTCTGGCCTCACTCTGAACTCCAATCCCCGCGGGCGGCGGCCTCGCGCTTGGTCTCTCCCCTCTCGACGGCGAGCCGGCGACGGCGGCGGCCGGCGGGGATGAACCGACCCGGTCTGCTTTAGATTTGGGCTCGAGCTCGAATGCGGCGGGGCCGGAGTTCGGCCACGTACACCACCCAAAAGGCCAAAACGTGGCAGCGATGCTACCACTGCCGTTTGGGCTGGGCTTGGGCCTCTTGCCTATCGAAACCTCTTTGTGTTTTGGCAAATTTGGCCCATGGACACTCTTGCCATAAGTAAGACCTTGTTTAGTTTAAAAAGTTAGTGCCAAGTTGGTGAAAGTTAGTTTTTTCTGTAGGAAGAGATACAGTTGTCAGTTTGACAAGTTGGTGGAAAGTTGGGGAACTAAATAAGGCCACAAGTCATAAGACATCTATTTGCATTGTGTTCTGGCAAAGACATCTATTTTTAGTGATTTGTAGCAAAAGCGAGATTTGAGTGGTGCCCTCCAGTAAATTTTGCCTTGTGTTTTCTCCTTCTCCTTGGGAATATTGGGTGCAAAACGGCTTTGACATCTCCCCTGAAATTTTAAAATTAGCAATTGGCATCCCTAACCTTTGAAATTGGTGGCTTTGTCAGACGCGTCCCCGTGGCAGCTGGTCTTTGCGGCGTCACGTTAGTTGAGAGGAGTGTAGATTGGACTGTGTTTTAGCTACGTGACCCTAAATTATCAAAACGATATAATTTATCTCCTTTTGTGGCCGAAGTGGTGCCACTTGGACGATCTAATTTATCCGTCATTTTGGCATACAACCTCCACATTGTAACATTCTTGTCACGCTCCAGAAATAACGTTACAAGATCATATATGCATGTTATAGTTATCATACACACATGCACTTGTCACTTGAAAACTATTACGACAAATGTCTTACATGCATCATGTAAAGACCTAGGGATCCATCGGATTGAGAAAGACGTTACACACATGTGCACACCATTACGTTTTGTCTAGAGATCCAACATGTCAAATACCTAATGCTCCATTATGCTAACATATTATGGCTAATTGCAATCTATTTTTCATAATAGATCTAATTACAAGTATTCAGGTTTCTCATTCCTAGGAGGTTTTTTTTTTCAGTTCCAGTAGCAATAACATCGTCACATTTTCATGTAGAGCCTACATATTCAAAAGTGAGGTTTTTAATCGTTAAAATGTATCACTAAAATTATCTTCAACCAATCCACATCAAAAGTCATACCTGAATGCAAAAAAAAAAAAAACCTTACTAAGACATTTGGAACTAGGAGCGATCAAAATACTCATTACTGGGTCACTTCAAAATCAAGCGTGGCTACTATGTGCCTTATTCAGAAGTTATTATTACCAACAACTCCAGGACCCATAAAAAACACAAGTCCACATGAAAACGGTGATGACATCACAACAAAGCTCGTCTTATTTTAGTTCCTATTAGAGGTAGTAATGCCTAATGCATTGTATCTATGTCGTCGATGGACTCATCCACACCCGATGGTGCAGATTCCAGAGGTGCAGCCTCAGAGGAGGTCGGCATGGAACCCAACCTCTTGTGGAGAAGCTCAACAGCCACTGCATGATGCGCGGCAATCCGGTTTATCATCGCATCGTTCGATGTCCCCTTATTGCCGCTGGCTGGCATCTCAGCTTGCGGCAGAGCAGGAGCCATCATCCTCGGCACAAAATTGTTGTTAGTCGTGGCATCTGTTGCATTCATCAGGTAGTTTATGATGTTGTCAAGGATAGGGCCTGAAGCATCAGCATTGGTTGGCGCTAGAATGGGCCTAGAGGGTTGTGATGAGCTCATCCCTGTAACCCTGTTCAGGGCGTCCTCTGCCATCTTCACCTGGAGTTACATTACATATATGGTGTTATCTATTCAGACTTTTGAATTATTGTGTAATATAAGAATTAGATAATCAATTAGATACATTGGTGTGCTGCAATAAGGACAGACAATATATAGTAATTTTCTGCTGTGTCTAATAGTTGAATGTAGTAATAGATGGCACAACCAGTTTTATGCTATGAATAAATCAAAATTTATATCTGCCATTCCGGGTGCTATAATATATTCCTTCTACGAATCATCTACAAAAAAAAATTATATTGATATGTTACATGCATTCTTCATTCATTTTAATACGAACACAATAACAGTAAAAAAATCTTATTCTCCCAACACTTTAATAGAACATATAAATTCTTCACTATATGAACTACATGATTTGAAGAAGGAAACTTTGGTATTGGAAGTGTCAGAGCAAACATCATACCTTTGCTCTCAGGGTCTCCATATCTGCCTTCAGCACCCTGTTGTCAACGGTGGCATCAGTGCACTTTTGGTTCAAAACAGCAAGGCGCCTTAGCAAAGAAGTGTTTTCAACTCTTAACTGTGCAACCTGTAATGACATGGCACCATTCATACTCATTGCTCACACAATTCTAAATTGTTTCTAAAATGAACCATTTTTTTGGATACAACACCACACCTGGTCCTCCATCTCCTTCAAGTGAGCCGCCTTTCTATATCTTGAACGCCTTGCTGATTCTCGATTGGATTCCTTTCTAAGGATTAGGTAACAAGATTGTTCAGAAATCGAAAAAATCCAGAGTATTAGAAATCGAAAAAAAACCAGAGTATTTTGAAGTTTTGAATCAATGGGATGCTTTTTAGAAGGATGTGGATAAAAACATATTGCAGATGTCACCTTCTTCTCATTTTCTCTTCAGTAGGCATCCTAAATCCCAGTATCTCTACTTCTCCGTCCATATCATCATCATCTGATGGTGAAGGATCCCTTGAGGAAGAGCAAGTAGCAAGTCTTGCACGGATATATGCATCTCGAGCATGATTTATTGGACCTTCAACCATGGACTTGTTCTTCATGAGATTCATGTTACCTGTAATGAGCGCAGTGAGGAGAAAAGTGTATCTTGCACACAATCAACTTTGGTTTTAACACCTTATTCAATCATAGCATTGCCCCATATATAACTGTGATAAACGTAACAGAGCAAAATATAGTACCTCCAATGTAGTAGTTTGAGCCCTGAGGATCTTGTGGATAGACAACACTAGAAGCCTGTGGATGGACATGCAAAATTTTGTAGTTAAAATACAGAAACATATTTGGCAACTAGAGAGTGAAACTATCTAAAAAGAGCTATACTACAACTGAATAAAAACATGCACTTGCAAAATCAACTATCCCTCATGCAGTAATTATTTTTACACAGAAATATATTCGTATGTAGCTACAACTAGATCACATATTATCTATCCACATTTGGTGTGTAGCGACAACTAGATCACATATTATCTATCCACATTTCTTTTGAAAGTGTTTAATTATTTGCCCCAGATGTTATACATACTTAGTACTACTTCACCAAAGCACAACCACTTTAAGTATATTTCTAATCACTAACCAAGCCAGATATCAATTGCACCCCTAGCTAAACACTAAGCACACACTCAGACCATAATCTACTGAGCACATATCAAGAAACACAGAAGAAAAAAACATTCAACATCAGTACCCTCCTCCACATGCCAACGGTGGCAAGGTCCTCCTCCAACTTCCGCTTCAGGACGGTGTTGTACTCCATGGGGTTGCCAACAACGCTCACCTGCATAGGCGACATGGCTGCATGGTCCACCTCCACTACTGGGTCAGCAGGAAGGGCAGATGAGCTGGTGGAGTTCTCTATCGGTGCGTCAGCTAGAAGCTCCTCTTCTAATAAACTCTCAAAGCTCCATTCAGTGGGGCTCTGGTCCATTGTGTTGACACCCTCCCCATCACCATGAGTTACAACACCATCTATGGCACCATCACCAATCACCAGAGGCTGCTCAAGTATTGGCAAATCCAAAAACGGGTCAGGCATCTCCTCCACTGGCATGGCATGATCCATGTTGATTCTGAAGGAAACAAGTCTACATCTAATTGTCTTTGGAGAGGGTTAACAATAGTGGAGGGGAAGGACCTATAGTGGCTTGGGTTTGCCTATTGATATGCACCCATAGGGTTATGTTCTGGTTGTAGGTTAAGGGTGTTTCTCTCCCCCATTTATCTAGGGGAGGGTTGTGTGTGTGCCAGAATTTTTCTCAAGAGAGAAAAGTGCAAGCCCCTTGCACTCAATGTGAACCAAGTAGCCCACGTTCGATGTGAGCATGGCAAAGCGGACAAGTAATTTTGTTTCGTAAGAGAATGAAAAAGGCTAACAGAAAGCAAAGTTTGGTGCTACGAAGTTATGGGTTTTATCGTCACGCTAGATGAATGTTTTGTTTCCTTTAAACACTTTAACACGTGTGGGTAATGAGCCAAGCACAGAAGAAACAAACCATGTTTGTCTGTTTCCAACTTTAAATCATTACATAACAAATACCACTGACTTTGCTCTAGATACATACCATGGCCACCAACTTGTACTTTGCACTTTCTCTTCAACCTAGCCTTTGAGGTTGATCTAGAGAAACTACGAGAAACAAAAAGGTGTATAATAACCTTCACACTTTCGATGGGATATTAATGAAAATAAGTACAATTAATATATCCAAATGAAAGAAAAATTTAAATAAAAACTCAAAAAGAAATCCTTTATATGGGATAATGGTGCTTCATTCCTTTTGTTTTTGAGTGGTTTGCCATACTTGTAGTAATACCTTGAATAATTAGCCAACAAACTATGCTTATCCATTTATAGCTTTTTTTATGGATGAAACTGCACTTGTCCACTACAGCTTTCTTGTCTTTAAAAAGTGCAGAAGGAAACATAACATTACACACTTTTGCACTGGCGTCCACTTGGTATTCATGAGATATTATTATATTTTTTATATAAATGTTTTTACACATGTACATAGTAAGATGAGTTTGTAGCAAACCAACCGTATTTCTATGTTCTTAAACCAAATCTAACACAAGCACATAGTAAAATATGACTTTATTAACCAGCAACTTCACGCTAGACATTATGGTTTGTCAATGCTTATCATTTTGCTTTATTGTTTTCCTGTTAGTATTGGTATTTGTCTATATCTTCAACATTGGTTATGGAAACCTACAAGAAATATAAATATGACACACAAGTTAGGTGTTATGATGACGACAGCTCGTGCCCGAACCTTGAAGGCAGCCAAATTGCGACCCTTACGATTGCATCCTCTAGCGCGGAGCGGACAAATCCGCTCCCGAGCTCCCATACCCTGCTCCACGAGGCTCTGACCCGCCGCCTCTCCCTTGGCCGGGGATAGTGGCTAGGGTTGTAGCAACGCCAGCGAGCTTGGGTGATGAGTAGTGATGGGGCAAGGGAGCGACACCGCACAATATGTCAGTGTGGTGCTTTCCAGCCTAGGGCCAGCGTGGGCGAGCAGCATAATCTCCCAGGTGGCTGAGAAGAGGAGCAACAGACGAGGAAGGTCCCACATGTCAGGTTGCACGTTTGTTACTTAATCAGCATGCCATGTAACCTGTTATGTGGCGTGACTAAGTTGGACCTAGACAACTCATAGTCTGTGCCCAAAATGCAATTTCATGGTATGGGAGCCCAAAGAAAAACCATCCAATAGTTTAGGGACCACCTATAAATTTACTTTATTCATATATATCCACAATTGGCGATGTTCTCCCTGCAATGCATATGAATAGTGTCTTCTACACTGTTAATATATATGACCTTGATTTATTCATTTGAGCATTCAACATAAGGACATAATTATTTTTGCTAAAAAAACAACCCCACAATCCTAAACTGGAAAAGAAAAGAGAAACATTTTAAGCATCCTCATGAAAATGGTTGTTCATGCCAATGCAGCCTTCAGGTCCTTGGCTAATTCTTCTAGCTTCTTCAATCCTTCTTCAGGAGAAGCAGCTTCCCCCAATAGCCTAACCATTGCGCTACCGACGATCACACCATCTGCGCCCCATCCCGCAATCTGAATTACAGACAGTGGATTAATCAGGGTGTCAGAGGACCAGCAGCTAGTAGGAAATAATCCAACATCTTGTAGATGCCAATTATGATTTACCTGCTTCACATGCTCAGGGGTCGACACACCAAAGCCAACGGCCACGGGTTTTTCTGTGACCTATAAAAAGCAATATATTTAGTATTAGCATTGTGACCTATGTACACTACTTAGGAACTAAAACTACTTCTCTAAGTAGCATTAAAAAAGGATGATAAGATGATGCAATTGCATACCTTCTTGATATCCTGAAGAAGAGATTGCACCTTGCCACTCACATTTGCGCGTGTGCCAGTAACTCCAACAGTGCTCACCTGAATAGCATCGAGGTTAGAAGGTAGAACCAAGCCATCATAGATCAAGTTGTCAATTATCAAACATATTAAAAGAGTTTTTAGTTGTGGCAAAGTTGAAAGTATGGGTGAATCCCAATTAGCTATCATGCAAAATCCGCAGATGAAAGTAAAGGTCAAGCAATAGGTACATGCCTACAAAATATATGTTTTTGTTCCATTATATTTTCAGTTGGTTCAAGCACGTTAGCACAGCTACCCCCAGGACATGTTCTCAGTAACAGAGAATAAATACTTGAGAGTTCCAAATGTTACATATTGGTTTGTAACCTTGTCTTGGCAGCTAGTGCGAAGTAATCCTTGTTACAAGAGACTTTTTCAGAAGAGCTACATGTGTTTCTGGGTTTACGGGGTCAATTTAAAATGGCATAGGTTGTTCAAAATGTTTGTGGACTCAATGTGTAAGAGGTCTATTATACACAACAATTGTTATTCTTAATTCTTAATCTTATATCTACTAGTTTAACTAGTCTAAGGTGCTAAATTATTGATTAGAGATCAGAGGAATGCCAAATGAGAATAGATATCTTAACAGCTACGGGGTTTGAGACACTCACAAGATAAATAAATCCTTCTGAAGCCTTTGCAATTTGCTCCATTCTTTCATTTGGTGTAGTTGGTGTTGTCAGTAGCACCTGAAAAACAAATGCAAAGTAGATCCTATTAAACAGCTGGCATAACAGAAAATGTTACCTCAAACTGCATATGATGAAGGAACATTTCATATTTGTTGTTCAGCCATAATCCATTTATCAGCCTGACTGAGGAATTAATAGTATGGCACTATGGAGAAGATCATCAGGTGTGTAATCTTTTGCTCTTATTGAGCTTATGCCCAATTTGTTTAATATACACAGACATATTCAATGAGGTCCTCTGTTTCTGTTCTAAGAAAACCATCACTACTGTGACGGATACTTTAGCTTAGAAGAAAACAAGAAGGGTTAAAAAAGGAAACACACAGCTAAGAATTACGGGTACATGCATGACATCTCCACATAACTTCTCATCACTTGCAGTTGCAGCAAAACAATAGTCATATATGTTATAATTTTGTGAAGTATTTAAATAGAAACACAATTCACCAGGAATTGTTGATCCAGTTTGCCCCAAAAAATGTCCATATACAACAGGTGTAAAAATGTAACAGGTTAAGGTGTACAGCATTGTATAAGAAAGGTCCTACCAGCTCTAGGTTGTTCTTGGCGGCCTCATTCCTCAAAACATATGTCTCTTCCAGAGGAACATCAGGGACCACAAGGCCTGCATTGCATGGTTGTAATACATAAGCAACTTATTATCACACAGGAAACATAATTTCTGTGTAATCCAAATATTATACGATATATGCTGTGAATATTTGATTGTACTGTTATCTGAACAATGTTGCGCGTTCAACTTAAATGGAAATGAAATAAAAATTCAGTTAACTTATGTGGATAGGTATTTGAGGATGCATTTTAATTTAATGTAAACAGCACCACCAAAATCATGTGATTGATTATATAAGAAATATTACCGCGTAAACCAGCTTCCTTAACAATAGTCATGAAGTTTGGGATGCCACGCTTCAGAATTGGGTTATAATATGTGAAAAGTGACACAGGGCAGGACATCTCAGGTATCACCTCCTTAACCATGGAGATGACATCCTCAAACGTGGTGCCTTTTGCTAGAGCACGTGTTGCTGAGGCCTAAAATGGCGCAACCAAAAGTCAATAATACATTAGCAGAACCACAAAACGCAACAGGACCTAATAGCACATATAGCAGAGCGTTATATGATTTACCTGAATAACAGGGCCATCAGCCAATGGATCAGAGTAAGGCACACCCAATTCAATCACATCTGCGCCACACGCATCAAGGATCTTGAGTGCCTTTGCTGTGGTGGCCAAATCAGGATCACCAGCAGTGATGAAGGGAACCAAGGCAGTCTGAAATTTTTTTCATGTATTAGCGAATTTAAACTAGACAACATAGAAGAAAGAAATCAAAGTTTGAAGCTAAAACTACTGATCTTGAATGATACATCTCACCTAATCTCAAGAATCGGGTAGCCGTGCTACGAAACATAAATCTTAGAGTGCAGAGGGCAGTAGCATGGCAAGTGAGAACACCCAATATCTTATTTGCCAATGCAAAATTTTGCAAGCCCCACGATGTCAGTGACAAGTGGCACACAAAGGTCACCAGTACATGCCGGGGCGGGGGGGGGGGGGGGGGGCGGTCCCTAAAAATTCAGTGGCATTCGAACCTAAAACTAACAATTCGCGAGGGACTGTATCTTATCGGGAGCTATGCATCATACACCAGCAATCTTTTAGCGTCCACAAGCCACACAGTTATGCACCAGAAGATATAAAGACTACTAGCAGAAATGGACAGGCCTAGTTCTTCTGCTACTTTCAATGGTGTTCGCTGTTTACATTTCTGTCTAAGGACTCGGCCAAAATTTTTGTACCAAAAACTATTGCTTCCACCCTATCAATGAAAGGCAGAGCACCTGCCATTATGCTAAAAAAAGGTTCTGCTGCCAGAATCATCCGAACCACGACCGATCCGGACGATCTCAACACGAAACTCACCTCCCCTCCCAAATTAAAATGCAAGCAAAACAGCAGGACGCCGTCCGTTAACCACGGCCAGTCAACGCACATAACCCGCGAAGCGTCACCCATCCGAATCGCGCTCAGCGCAGCACACCATGCTGTCATTCCCGCAGGATCAGACCGTACCCAAGCCACACAACGGACCGATACGCACGGAGCAACAAATCGCACGGAATATCTTTTTTTTTCCTTAAAAAAATTGAAAATGATTCGTGGTGGAGAACTCGAGAGCTCACCTTCCCCTGCTTCCTGAGGTCGGCGAAGGTGCCGGAGATGCTGCGCTTATCCTCCGCCACAGCAGCTACCGCCACCGCCGCCGCCGCCGCCCTGACGGGGACCACGTGCGCGGCGCCGCGGAACGAGACCCTCCCCGCGGATCCCCGCCTGGTCCTCCCCGCCGCGGCGGAGAACGACGCCGACCCGGCGGTTGCGGCGGTGGTGGTAGCGGCGGCCTTGAGCGCGAACGCCATGGCTGGCTGGCAGAGGAGGGAGGAGAGGAGGATGGGGAGGGGCCTGACCCTCACGTGCGCAACGCGTGCTCTGTCTCGTGTGACTGAGTGAGGAGGGCCTTGGTGACGTGCCCATTTTTAACGAGGGGCCCGGCGGGGGTTGGTGGGCCGAGATGGATGCGTCCGTCGAATCGATCGGGCGCCTGGCTGTGGGCCCACTTTGTGTCAGAGATCCGGCCCTGTGAGCCGCCGTCTGACTCTGGGCGTTTTTTTTATTATTTTCTGATTGGATTCCTAAAAGAAATGTGGCTCGTGCCTCGCGGATCCCGATGACAAGCACGTGCCGTATAATTTTTTTTCTTCTCATTATCGGCATGTTACGTGTTCATTTGAATCGGACGACTTGGCATTATTTTTAAATTTTGATAGAAAAAACGTGATGCGAATACGATTAAATCGTAAGACAGATCCAGATCAAGAAGTAACACGAGAGCACGTTGCGGTGACATATCTTCGTGTTAATAAAGTCACCACGAGGCCGTATTCTGTCACCGAGATAGAGCCGCACTATGAAGCACAGAAGTTCAGAAAAATATGGACACGTATATATATTATTGGTCCTGAACTTTAATTGGGTTTATATAAAAAAAATTCTTACATGTTTTACCTTCCTCTTAACCAGGGCGAACCTACGTTGAGATTAGGGCACATGTGATTAACTTCTTCTAATTCGAGTTGCTTAACAAAATTTCACCATATAAAAACTTTATTAGTTTAGTTATTCTAGAGAAGGTCCTAGGTGTGCCCTCTCTCAAATTTTGTTCAAGACCTTCAGTCAGTCCTGTATCGAAATTTATCAACGACGATGACTTTGAAATAGCAAAATGTCTGTATCATCTCCTTGCAAGCTGCCAGGCTATACGCAAAATTTGTGCCAAGTAAAAGCTTGTGGTAGTTGTTTATCGTCCGCCAAAGAAGAAGCCCCCTGCGTCATGCCTGGAATAAAAAAAAAAAGGAAAGCGATTGGATAGTTTGATTGAAGAGCTAGAGGCGCCGGTCCTCGTTTTGCATTGCTAGTTAACCCGGTCGTCGTCAGAGAGAAGTAGATCGAGAACGATATTTAGATCGTAGCCCGGTGGCGGTGGCATCATCCATGCATGTGATGCTCGCTCACTGGTCAGCAGGTAGCAGCAGCACAGCACAGTAGAGTCCAGCTGCGCTAGCTGCAGG
The DNA here is from genome assembly GCA_015342445.1 of Digitaria exilis. Taxonomy (NCBI): domain Eukaryota; kingdom Viridiplantae; phylum Streptophyta; class Magnoliopsida; order Poales; family Poaceae; genus Digitaria; species Digitaria exilis. The sequence continues at coordinate 780,222 of JACEFO010001741.1, forward strand.
CAGGCAGGGACGTTGATCGCTATCGGAGTGGATCTGATCCTCCGCGACTGACGCCATGCGACGCTCGGAGTCGACCGCGGTTAGTTGGTGTGAAACGGGGATGCCACTCTCCGGCATGTTGTTCCAAAGCACGCAACGGCTCATCACGTGTTGTCACCGTGAAGTGTCGCTGGCTGCCGTATGGTGTGGTTTTACTGCCCACTTTTTTTTTTTGAGTCTTTTTACTGCCCACTTGGAACAAAGGAAGAGAGGAACAACAAAAAAAAAAAAGAACGGAAGGGAAAACTGAGGACGAACATGGTACGTTATAGCCTTACAGGAATGTAGTGAGAAAATAGATTATCCAAAAAAAATAGAGAAATTGTACAAATGTATGTTTAGGGTGTTATTGGTTAGCTGGTTTTTTTTTTATCGGCCTGCTATTCGTCAGATGCAAATTTGGCCTTGGTTGCCTAGAGTATAAGTAAGATGCAAGCTTTGCCTTGATTGGTTGCCTAGAGTACGTCATAAGAGCATCTCCAGTAGAGAAGGCAGTAGACTCCCCATAGCCAAATTTAGGCCTTATTTAGTTCGCCAACTTTCACCAACTTTCCAGTCACATCGAGCCCCATCTTCTTTCACAGACACGCTTACCAATGTATTATTCACACCTCCAACTTTCTCCAACTTCTCCAACTAAGCCCTTAGCGATTATATGCAGGAAAGTTTGGGTCCAACAAAATAACCATTGGGCTCTCTATCCTTGTTTTACGCGCCATCACTGGCCAAATTTGGCCACTCGTGTGGCTCGTTTTGTGCGATGTTGCTGTCACGCTGACGAGTAGGGCCGATAGATATTCATGTATTTGGCCTTTAAAACTTTGTTTCTCTTTGTTTTATAAATTCAAAAGGTGATAATATCAAGATTTTTAAATCATGTCTATCTTTTTAGATGATAGAATAAATAACAAAGAACCTGTTTGAACTGGTTTCAACTCAAAATATGTTACGAATTTTAAATTAAAATTCCACAAAGCTGATCTTTTTCTACTTATTTGAACTTCAGTGTGTATCATTTTAATTCCTAAAGATTAGGTCAAGTATTTTAATTCATTTTAAATAGGCTAATAATGAAATGTAGGTCAATAGGATATGGAGGGCAGAATATGTATGCTGAAATACGAAGAAAGAATTTTTATGGAGTGGATAGCCAAATGAAGATACGAAGGGTTAGATTTAGCTATTCTGCTGGAGATACTACCAATGAACCTACATCAGCGGTGCAAAACGAACTTCCTAGCTTGGTTTCCCGGAAGACGGATTTTTATTTCATTTTCCTAAGCCTAGTTGACGTGCATGGATGAGCGGACGCAATCACACGAGAGGGCAAAAGCTGTTGGTACATGCAGCATCTAAGCAACCAAACGAATTCTCCGACGAGCCAAGCTAAAAAACAATAAAATATATACTCCCTTCGTCTAAAAAAAAATGACGTTTTAGATGTTCGTGCCATGAGTTTGACTAGATTTGTAGAAAATACGTGTAACATTTAAATTTTTAAATAATTTTTATAAAAAAACTAGATCTAAATATTTATCTAATGATATTTATATTGTATCATAATTTTTAATATATATTTTTATATAATTGAACGAAAAGTTTTCTCGGGAAGTGAGAAAGACACTTATTTTGGGATGGAGGGAGGTCTTGCATGTGGTCATCCTGATCGGTTGGGGTACTTTAGTGCGAGCCACGCCATATCGGCAACAAACCAACCACACCCTTAGAAGAGTCCAATCCCATATCTGAATGACAAACATGCGGCCCGAAAATAGACTCAATCCATCCACCATACTTCATCACCAGACAATTATCCTTGTTTTGTGCTTTTCTTCTCCAACTTTTCCCCCACGACACGCCCAAAAAGTTGATATCAATATCATCTTCTTTTTTTTTTTTGGCTTTATGCGAGAGGAGAAGCGGCCGAGATCCATTGGACAGGTAGCGTGAGAAATGCTCTTCGTCCAACGTTTCTCGTCTTGCTCCTGTTTTCAGTTATCCTCTTGATTTTAGAGTTCGAATATGCAGTGGATTGATGGTCAGGCATTCGTTTCAATAGACGTAATTCTTTTTTTGGGAGCATAAAACTGGTGTTTGGTCCATTTTTAATCTCCTTTTTTCTAGTACTCCTGTGTCAAGTCCAAATAATCTAGCTACATTTGGAATACCTTGGTCCTTCGGCCTTTTCCCTTCTTATATACTCTTTCTTTGTAGCAATGCAACGAGCTTTTGATTAGCGCACGAGCACGAGCGCAAAAAGCGTTGCCATGCATGGCTTGTGTTCCTCTGGAAAGGTCTTGTTAGAATTTTGAGATTTCATATATATCCTATAAAGACAACTAAGATTCACCAGGGCACGGTTTCTCAAAAAGAAAAATAATAATAGCATACATGTGTTTAAGATGATTCGCCTATTTTGCCAGTACAATGTCAGAGTTACACGCTCCGTGCCAAATTATTAGTCATTCTGTTTTTTTTACTATCTCCATCGAAGATGCTATGAACCATATGTCTAGGTTCATAGAATATACCATGAATTTAGGCACTCAGAATGACACCAAAAATGACTAATAATTTGGAACGGAAGGATTATACAAGTACAAACCATATTTTCGAGCTTCTACAAGAGGAATCACACATGGAAAAGGTTAAGATTATTTTCTTTCAAAACAACACGATGTATAAGCATAATTGAAGCACAAGAACAATCTTGAATTGGCTAACACGACTTTTCACGGCTCTTGACACCAAAGCGCCACGCTCCTAGGGACAAAGACATCCGGCCAGCTCGACATTGCCGAAAATGCGTGAGGTACTTTTTGCAATGTAGCATACGAGCTGCTATCTCAAACTCAATCCATACGGGGTAGTTTTTTATTCCTAGAACTACTGGAATAGACAAATATATATAAGGAAATAAATTTATTTTTTGAAAAATAATTATAATATTTTTTAAGGAAACAAATGAAGTTCAATCACATATTCTATTTCATTATAAATGATATATTTTTAGGATATAACCGAGATACTACTACACCTAACACTGTTATATTTAGTCCCACATCGGTAATTGATGGTGAGAGAGCACAACATATAAGGTGGGGCAGTCCTCATACTATAAGGCTAGTCTTTTGGGTTGAGTTAGGCCTGAGGCCTTAGTTGTTGTTGGGCTCTGTGGACCTAGGCCTGTGAGGCACCGGCTCGTGTGTACAGCGGGCCGGACCAGATTCCGCTGCGCCACTCTAACAAACACCACACCCCATACACACGCGTGCGCATCCACATGAGAGGATTAGTGGGCCAAAGCTCTCAATGCGCGCGTCCACAGTAGTGCTAAACGCGTACACACATTCTGTTTCACTGTTCGTAGCAGATTAGACTGGACCAGCAGATGGGCCCTACCAACGGCCCACGGCCCATGACCCCTCGCCTCTCCTTCCCTTCCCCGGCGGCCTACTAAAGAAACGCCAAGCCACTTCCCCAGCAAACCAACCGCACTCTCCACTCTCCTTGTTGTCTCTTGTCGCGAGCCACCGGAAGCTTCGGCCCCTGACGCGTGGGCCCCCTTCGCCCTCCCCGTCGCCGGCGAGCCATGGCGGGCCAGCCGCCGCCTCCTCCACCGCACGGGGCCGCCGAGGACGACTTCCTCGAGCACTTCTTCGCCTTCCCGCCCGCGGCCTCCGCCGGCGCAGGCGGGGGCCACGCGGGTGCCGGCGCCGGTGGGGACCACCCCTTCCCCCTCGCCCTCAGCCTCGACGCCGCCGCCGCCGAGGCCTCCGCTGGCGCCGCCAAGCAGGTGAGCTACTTGCCCCCCTCCTGTTGCCCCCTGTTATTATGTACTAGTGGAAGTCGGCGCAGCGCGCTTGTGAGTGAGCGGGGCTTGGCTCCTGACCGAAGCTGTGGTGTGGTGCTCTTTGCAGGACCGCGACCCCGTCCAGCTCGCCGGCCTCTTCCCGCCGGTGTTCGGCGGCGGCGGTGTGCAGCAGCCGCACCTCCGTGGCCCACCGCCTCCCCAGGTTGCAGCGAGCCGCACTGCCGATTATGTGTCCCAACTGAATGCTAATGTTCCTTTTTCCCCCCCTTTCTCTTGGGGGATTTTGAGGCTGCTGCTAATACTTATCCGTTTCATGCAGATGTTCCACGTGCAGCCGAAGCCGGGCGAGGGAGGCATGGCGCTGCAGCCGCCGGCACCGCGGCCCAAGGTGCGGGCACGGCGGGGGCAGGCGACCGATCCCCACAGCATCGCCGAGAGGGTAATAGCTGATAAATTCGCTGTCTTGAGTAAAAATTGAGGCGATTAGGATGACGTTTGCGAGATTAGTGGCCAGGGGATTCTGGTGGCAGTTTTCTGTTACTAAGAAGGTTGCTTGTTCCCGAGATTGTCTCGGGTTTAAGGTAGATTAGCAGGTGTTGCGGTGCAAGTAATTGGATGTGTTTTAAGGAAAGGGTTGCTTTCGTATCTAGCTGTTGGGTGGCTGTTGTGGTGGCAGCATATGGCGTGCTGTTTAAGCATCATGAGCTACTTGTGGTGTGTAACCATGATTTTGCATTGTGTTCGAAGTCACCAACTTTTGGGCAGTTCATACATCAAACGGGAAACTTGTTTTCTAGTGAGGGTGCTATGATTAACAGAGGGATATCTAATGATTGTGTTTCAAGGTTTAAACCACTTGGTACTGAGGTAATGCATTGCAATGGCCATTAAAAAAATGAATGGCAGGCCTGTTCCCACGTAATTGTTTAGTTGTGCTTTCTATTTTATACTCGCTTTTTCTATGAATTCTCATGGGAGCTGTTAGCAGTTTTTTCTTTAACCTCCATCTTTTTTGGTGCAGCTAAGGAGAGAGAGAATAGCAGAAAGGATGAGGGCACTGCAGGAATTGGTCCCCAACACAAACAAGGTAATAATTCATGCCATATTTCTGGAATTTCATTATATGCATGCCAGGACTTGCGTGTTTGACATACCTACCATGGAATTTTCAGCAAGTGGTCCAGTCTTATGATGACCTGACAGTAGGGTTTCGCATAGTGCGTCTAGTTCTTTTTGTCATATGACTGGTTATTTGCAGATATGATAATTATCGTTCCCTCATAAGTACATAATTGTGTTCACCAACAGTATTTGGCATATCGCTTGAAATGCCATGAAACCTGCTTTTGCTTCAGCCAAATAGTTGTGTGGTTATTATGAATGATTAATGCTAGTGTATCAACTGGATATTGAGCTTTGATTTGTGAATCCAAAAAAATTAACAGTAAGCTTGATGTATTGCTTCAAACTGTGCAGACAGATAGGGCAGCCATGCTAGATGAGATCCTTGATTATGTGAAGTTTCTTAGGCTTCAAGTAAAGGTATGCATTTTTTAAATATAGTGTTATCTTTAACATCTTAAGCAACATTGAACATCCAATGCCTTTTATCTATTTAATATGGAAAATTGTTCTAAACTTTCAGGTTTTAAGTATGAGCAGACTAGGTGGTGCTGGTGCAGTTGCACAACTGGTTGCTGATATTCCACTCTCAGTTAAGGTAACACTCAGAAAAATATAGATTTTTTACTCTAGCGGCTCATTATGAAATTATTTTGATTAAAATGCTGGTTAATTTTCACAAGTTATTCAACCCATTTTCCATATATGGAACGTAATAGAGATATAATCATTCATATTTAGGTTAGTTGCCACATTTGCATTTGTGAATTGGATTTTATTAATAAGCAACAACCACACCTATTGCTGTTTATTTGCAAAGAATATTTATGTCTACTATTGAGTTGACTAGTGATGGTTATATCTCCTATATCTATCAAGGAAATGCCAAGTTCCTTTTATTGGTAGAGGATATGTGGCTAGGCATGCTTTCACTGTGGCTGACCTTTCTTCAGCAACCAATCTTGAAAACATATGTTTTGTCAATTTTGTACTTTCATAGCATCGTTGCACTGATAATGGTGAATGATAATATAACCTAGTCATGATACTTTCTTGAATAACAATAACCATGTCCAGATTCATGTTTTTTTTCTTCTTTATCTTCATTCATGAGTTGCATCATATGTCTTACATCCTCTAAACTGAATCTTGCTTGTACAACTAGGGTGAAGCAAGTGACAGTGGGAGCACACAGAACATATGGGAAAAGTGGTCAACTGATGGCACAGAAAAGCAGGTAGCGAAGCTGATGGACGAAGACATTGGTGCAGCAATGCAGTTCCTGCAATCCAAAGCGCTATGCATGATGCCAATTTCGCTTGCAATGGCAATCTATGACACTCAACATCCCCAGGATGGCCACTCACTGAAGCCTGAACCCAATACGTCTTCATAGTATAGTAACATCAAGTTTAGCATGCATTTCACCCTAATACTATTTAGGCATCAATATATCCAAAATGTATGATATACCAAGCGTTTCAATGTGCTAACCGTGAAGTAGGAAAGGACCTCAAAGATCATCTCCTCTCGAATCAGTTAAACTGGTATATGATGTAGCCTCCCCTTTCTCTATTTTGTTCAAAGCAGCTTTGATTGCAAGGATATGGCAAGCAATATTCTGCTCATGCCCATACATCTTTCAATGTGCATATGAGTGCAAGTGATGGGTAGAGCTACCAAAGAGTCTAGTCTGCTCTCATGCTGTTTCCTTTTGGGTCTGTAGTGCACTAGCCATACACTTTGTGGTGGGGCTGGTCACCCTTTTGGTAGTGGTAGTGGACGTTTGGACTAATGAAAAAGAGGCTGCTGATGTATGTGTGAAGTCTGAGCAAATGGTTGACGAAATTTGAAAGAATGTTGAGATGGAAGGTGATGTTGATGGCGAATGGTGGCGTGATATCCTGTCAATTTTTCCAGATTGTGGATGCAGGTCTCGGTCAATGGAGGCTGAGCGTGCGATGATCGGCTTGCTAGTGGGAGCGTGCTCCTCCTGGGCTTCACTTTTCTGTCTACAAGTCGCGGTCTTGATAAGAACTGTCTGTTAAAGTTTTATCCCCCTTTTGTGCTACTGGTTCATACATGAAGCTATATATATATTCCTCTAGGCTGACTTAACATGTGTTCAGGATTCATCTGCCACCTTTTATCTTAGGTGTGCGTAACAGCTGTTATCGCACTATTCCTTGCCGTCTATGGCAGGTTTTCCAACCAAGTTTCGGTCATGAAGTCGGCTTAACTGATTGTCACCAGTGTTGGATATTTGACGCTTGTGAATTTTCCCTGTTATTGACTCCCTGTTGACAGCAAGTAGTTGAAACTTGAAAGGTGTTCATAGCTGGTGCAGACTTGTAGAGTTGGAGTACCTTTGCCTGGGTGGAGTCCACTACTGGAAGGGTCATAGGCAGGTGATAAAGAGGCATTTTTTCCTTGAAATCAAGATAAAGCCGAGTCAATTTAATATGCTGAATCCTTTTCTGTATACATTGGCACTTGCTTTACAAAAAAGTGCTTATTGTTTGGCACAATTATTTGTACCAGTTGGATTACCATTCTTACTTGTACTGACTGTCATGAGATAAAGATAATGTTGTCCATGGAATGCAAATGCCGGTGCCTTCTATGTACCTTGCAAGAATATTATCTGCATCTGCCGTTCTAAACTTCTTTTGAATTCTGTTTGAGAAAGATAACACTGTTGCACTGGTCCGGTTCCAGGCTTCCAGCTAGTGCGGTTGTTGGTTGGTCCGAATGTTCGATTCGTCATTGGTCCGGCTGCTGCTATTGTTTGTTAGTATATTATCTTTTTATGTTCCTTCTTATTTGTGGTTTCTTTTGGCAATGGACATGCATGCTCATCATCATATACCAATGTGAAGACGTACAAGGGTTGCACATCAGCCGTATAATAAAATAGCCAAATCAGTGAAATTCCAGTTGTATAGAACGAAGAGAATCACCTCTTTGCCGAATGTTCTTTGGTTACCCTTCATGCGTTCCCTTGTCTTTTCCCCTTTTGTTGTACAAAACTGTTTGTTCTTAGGGCCAGCCAGGCAAAACTATGACATTACTGTGGGCATGAAACATGTATCAGCTAGCTGCTGCACACAAAACTTGCTTAACTTTGCTGTAATAGTGTAGCACAAACTCAAGTTTGGTTTTCAGCTTAAAAATCTAACAAAAATATAAACTTCTGTAGTGACATCTTGCCACGACTCCAAAGGTACATGGTGCATGGGACTCAGCTAGGAAAATAAAAGGCGAAATACCTAAGTTACAATAGGAATACAAATTTACATAAGGGATTCGTGACAAACAGGCCTGATGATCATGGGAACGTCAATGCGCTCACCAACCGACGCTTCTTGAAGTTAGCGTTCAAAAATATACTTTATCAAGATTATACAGGTGTTCATCAGTGATCATAATTTAGTCCATATCTTTGTGCAGCCTCTGCTGCCAGGGGTTCGGCTGCATTTCGAATCCTAGCATAATCTTGAATGCCCATATGCAGATCCAGAAGTGGCCTTTGAGGATCAAAGTCGTCTCCATGATTCCCAACACGGTGTTCTAAGGAGTGAGGCCTTTACGTCACCATGACAAAAGCATAGCAATTTCTGGGTGGTCGCCCAGAATAAATAAAGTTAATTACAATTCAGAACAAATGTTTTCCTCCAACTATCAAAATATCAATGCAGATAAAACACTTTTGGCCACCGGCCCAATCCTTTCCATGGCGAGTTGAGGATAGTGAGACTTCAGGAGTGCCAGGAGATGCTTGGTGCATACCATTGCGGTCTCCTTCAGCAGCGCCTTCACTTGACCTGGCGCCTCCTTCAGCTGGGTGTGGATCGGCACAGGGCCTGTCGAGTACCAGCCACGATGTCCATGACGTAGCTGGCGATCGTCTTTAGGCCATCTAGCTCCAATTTCAACCCTGCAATTAGTCGTCCCTTGGTCACGTTACATCGTGTGCTAAGAGCTGTCTCTATACAATGCTCCGTATGACGACGCAGGTTGGCCTCATACTTAAGCTTCCAGGATGATGTGTACTCACGTCTTATGGCAATTTCGTGCTGGTCCTGGAGTTGCTTGGCTGCCGCCTTACATTCATTGAGCTCTTGTCGGAGCTTCTTCTGCCTCTTGTCAGGCATCTGGCAAAGAAACAAGGTCGGATATAGGCTTTCTATCATGCGACATCAAAACCAAGGATGACTAAGGCACATGCATCTGGTAATCGCCCCGCAGCTTCAGATTCTGGGCCTGAAGGTCGGCCACCTCTTGTTCCTTCTCTGCCGCGAGCCCCTTTTGCTTCTGATGCGCACCCTCCACTGTCACCTCAGCTGCGCTTCTTCCTTCGGCCTTGGTAGGCATGAAAGTTGTGTAAATGATTAGAAAAAATGGTAGATTTGAATATTGTGTAAATGATTAGGAAAAAAGCTATACTATCAAAATAATTAATTAGTTATCTCTTACTTGATTGAAGATGCTGAAGAGTCCACTCCTTAAGCTTTCATCGCACTGAAACTGGGTCTGACTATGGGAAAGGTCACTTGCGGCTACCACAGTGGTTGCAGGAGGCGCCGGAGATACAGAGTTTGTTTGTACCTTTACGCTAATTTGCTCTGGCACTGGGGTCAGAGTCGCCACCTGGCTCTGTCTGGGGTCAGTCTGATCAGGTGCAAGTGCAACTGCTGCCTCCCTCTGAACAAGATAAAAGCTCCAGCCTCAGCAGCCGAAAGTATTCTCCCAACAAATAGACCTTATTTTATCATTGCCAAGCATAATAAGTTAATAACATTACAAAAAACTGTACCAGTGTAGAGAAATCATGGCCCAATCCTTGAGAAGTTGAATTTTCTTTGACCACTTCGACCTCAACCCCCATGTCCTGAGTCTCTCTTGAAGGAATGGAAACCAAAGCTGCAACTGTTCTTTCATTTGCAGATGATGGACCAGGTCTTTTTGGAGTTGGAGGTACAAAAGTCGAGGAAGTTTTTCTCCTAAACATAAGTTGGATAGTCACATAAACGGAGTGAATTTGAAATATCTTTCTAAAGTCTAAACTGTGTTGTATATATTTCTTACATGTCAGTGAGGCAACAGGTATGCACCATTCCTGGATGCATGGGAGAGATTTCGTCAACCTTGCGCTTCTTAGTAGGAAACATTGCTGACCTTATGCGATTCAGGCCACGATCAGCTCTGTAAAAAAAAAAAGGGTGCATAAAGGGAAGCATATTCACAAAAGGGCATTTCAAGCTGTGTACATGTTTCTTAATAATCTAGTTGACATAATAGTAAGAAAAAGACAAATGAAGCATTTGCGTTTTGCCACAAACTCATGATTATATACATTGACACTAGTACCAGACAATTCATGATTTTATACATCATAGAAGAGCAATCTATATCACAATAAGCCTTAGAGACATGTGACAACATTCCACCGAAGGATAAAAGTAGCCCCTTAAAAACTTTTTAGGATAATTAACAGGAGAGAGATTACAACTTATGAGCTCACTAAAGAAGCAGAGTTAAGCCAAAGATGCTTCAGGTACTACTGCAACCTGCAAAATGCTCGCACACTTGCAGAGTCAGGAAGGACGAGATATTCCTTAACTCCCAAGAATAATTTCCTTTTCCATGTTAGGAATCACAATAAACTATTTTCCCAGATGTCATTATGTGGTGCCTCTTATATACCAAAATTTCGACAGAAAAGATATGTCACACATAGACAATCATAATCGTTGCCCAATGACCTGGTCAAGCAGGACTGCAAAATAATGTCAAATTAGTTATGTAAACAGACAAGACCTGATCTTCTCCAGTGGAGCACAGCCTAGATCGGTATAACAGGTTGGGCAGCATTTGATATCATCATCCTCGAATTCCTGAGACATGAATTTCCTGCAAACTGATCAGAAGTTCAGAACATACCACAGTATCAATGACTGGAGCAATATCTCTGTACTGCGACGTGATTAATACAGTAGCTAAGATCGTAACTCAGCAATCAACATATGCCCATTTATACACGTCAGGAACTCTATCCAATACAGAACTATGCAAACTAAGGCTAATTACTGCTGTTTTACTAATGGTAGCGTGCAAAGTATAACTTATACCATTTCCATCCCAGCGGCGGCATTTCGTTGAACACTTGGTGCCCAGTCCGACTACGGGAACGTAGAGCACATGCTATTACATAAACAGATTCAACCAGGAGCATAGATGGAACAGGAGGATGTGCATCCGTCTGACCTGCAAAGGAATGCTGCCGCATATTAGCACTGGCATGGATGCACGCTGACGAGAGGCCCCTCGGCCGCGAGGCGGCAAAGGCAGCTTGTGCCGCCGCCGACGGTCACAAGAAACTGAGACTTGGAGAGCGGACTAAAGAAACTTGAAACTGAATCCAAGCAGTCACAAGAAACTGAGGCTACTCGGAGCAAATTACTCCAAGAATATAGAGCCCTAAAGCTAAAGTACGAGATGAGCCATGAAGAAGAGGAGCTGACAAGTTTGAAGCATAGCGTCTCTATATTCAGCATAATTGAATGTTTTCTTATGGGACATGTTTTTTTCTCTAGTAATAGTGGAGCAGAATATGACCAGTAATAGTGGAGCAGAATATGACCAGGTCAACAGTTTATTAGAAGAAGTAAAGTTGAATACGAGAGAATAAAATGAACAGCTAGGGAAAGTCATCCATGAGAAAAAACAAGCTAATGACAGAGTTGGAGATAATGATGGTCTCGCAATGATCCAAAAGATACATCCGTAAATCATTAACCACACGAATATCTCGACTGAGAGATTTCGAACAGGATAAAGGTCGATCAGTTTCTGCACTGAGGTCTGAGGGTCGATCCGTTGGTGGCACAGGGCTGGTCCTGCACTTCTGCTTTAAGCTAGGTAGGGACTACGGAGTTCTCCATCTCTTCAGACTCAAGACTCTGAACTATGGTTCAAGAACGCCATTAACATTCAGTGATTCAGACTTGTAAAGCAGATATTCTGAACGGTAGTTCAAAAATGCCATAAACAGCACTCAAATTCAGACTACAGACACTGAACGATGGTTCAAACATGCCATTAACATTCAGACTACAGAGACACTGAATGTTCAACTAATAGCAGACCAATTTCATGACAAAGCCAATAAAAAAGCATGCTCCACTACACAAAAAATCTCATGACAGACCAAATATTTGAACCACTCAGACTTGCCATTAACATTCTGAACAATCGAACACAAACCTCAACCCTGTATATGAAAAATAACAGTCATTGCATTCAACTTTGTTATGGATCGATGCCATGGCAAAATTCAGAGAATCTATAGCCATAGAGGAGGTTTACAAGTATAGCAGTCTCTGAAAATAACATTATATTGGTGCAGATGATGTTCTCATATTATCATTAGCCACCAAAGATGAGATCGACAGTCTACAAACTGAACATGAGCGTGCGGTGGTGCTGAAGGAGGACCAGGAGGCGTCCATGGCGGTGCTCCCGGACGACGGGACGGAGAGGGTACCTGGATGGCGGAGGAGCGGCGGCTGCAGTGGTCGCGGAACCTCGCCGGCGAAGGGGCGGCGGCAGTGGGCGGGGCAGCTCGCTGGCGGAGCAATGGCGGCGCCGACGGCAGGCAGCTGCATGCAGGTCGGCCGTGCGACCAGTGGGCGAGGAGGAGCGACCAGGGGGTAGGTCACCGTGGATCGGCAGAGGCATAAAAGATGGGCTCCTTTGTTTTTTTTAGGGCCGGCCCGCTTTGAACTGTGGGCTGAATTGAGGAGCGAAGAGATTTCGCAAGTGGGCCGATCGAAACCCCTTGCAGGCCGGCATATACTAAGCGATTTCGCAAGTGGGCCGATCCAAATCCCTTGCAGGCCTATACTATACCGTACAAGTTTATATACCGAACCTCGACGCCGTCAACTTATTCTCTACAAATGGCAGTGAAAGCACACAAACTCTTTGGACAATAAAAGTCCCTGTCACTAAAGTTAATGCAGTAGGGAAGCACATAGCTTAGTCAAACCTGCGGATAAGATGATATTGGGGCCGTCACCACGTCGGTTGCTTGTCGCCGCGATCACAAGAATAGCATATGCTCCAATTCACTCATTCATGTCCCCATGCACATGTCGTTTTCAGTTTGGTGTGTTGGGCTGTTAGCCTGGTGAGCTGTCCTCCATGCTGTCCTACTCCAATTCCAATCTGGAGTACTAGACAAGTCAAAGATGACCACACCAAAAATCGCCAATATCCAACACTATATAACCAAAGGCAACAGCAAGCTGGTGTGTTAACAGCCTAACACAGCAATCATCATCCAGTCATCTACCATCAATGGCGAGCAGCCGGAGGCTAATAGCAGCCTCGCTCCTAGCTCTCACGGCCATCTTCTTCCTCCTCGCCGGCCCAGCCGCGGCGACAGGGAAGACCGGGCAAGTGACCGTGTTCTGGGGCCGGAACAAAGCCGAAGGCTCTCTCCGACAAGCCTGCGACACGGGCACCTACACCTTCGTCATCATCTCCTTCCTCAACGTGTTCGGCCATGGCAAGACCAGCCTAGACCTCTCCGGCCACCCCATCGGCCCCATCGGCGCCGACGTCAAGCACTGCCAATCCAAGAACATCCTCGTCTTCCTCTCCATCGGCGGCCTCGGCGACCAATACTCCCTCCCGAGCTCGCAAGCCGCCACCGACCTCGCCGACTACCTCTGGTTCGCCTACCTCGCCGGCCACCGCGCCGACGTGCGCCGCCCGTTCGGCGGCGACGTCGAGCTCGACGGCATCGACCTCTTCGTCGACCATGGCTCGCCGGAGTACTACGACGTGCTGGTGTCGAGGCTGTGGAGCTACAACAAGGGGTTCCGTGCCCGTACGCCGGCGCAGCTGTCGGCGACGGTGAGGTGTAGGTACCCTGACCCGAGGTTGAAGAAGGCGCTGGACACGGGGGTCATCACGCGCATTAATGTTAGGTTTTATGGTGATGGGTACTGCGCGGTGTATTGGGAGATGGAGTGGGATAAGTGGACGGCGGCGTACCCTAACTCCGGGATCTACGTGGGGTTGCCGGCGTCGGAGAAGACGGTGGGGTACGTGCACCCCAAGAACCTCTACTATGGAGTCATCCCCGTGGTGCAGAAGGCGGCTAACTATGGTGGTATCATGATATGGGAACGCTACGCTGATAAGCAGAGCAACTACAGCAGCTACGCCATTCGATGGGCTTGATGGCCATATGCCTCTGTTTGTGTGTATCTCTGGATTGTTGTTGTTTATCTCCTAATCTCCTCTCACTAGCGTGTGCTTGCAAAAATAAAGTGAGGCCCTGTGTAAGAATAAACGGTTGATTGTAGTTTGTTTGATTGTTACCTGTTCTCTGTTCTGTCACTTTCTTTTTCACTCGACTCTGCAGCAGCAGTCCTGATATGTCCTGGGATGTACTTTTAATGGTACTCTCTCCATTCAACAAGTATATGACGTATTAGACTCATACACTCTCCGATTCATATTTAATTTAGTCAAAGACGTGTTGTCATCCAATAAGGATCGATGTGACACCTTTATCTAAAATATACTTAATTACTCTCTGGTGTCTAGCTGTAGCCATGGTCTACATTTATGTTGATACATAGGATGATATATGAAGCGAGGCCATACATGGATACAAGACATTTTTTGCTTCTCGCAAAACTAGGTATATTAATTTGGATCGTGAAGGTTGATAGTTAAGCTATCTTAACCATATCTAAACTATCAAGCTAGAATTAATCCATTCCATCACACCATAACCGCCATCAATGTTGAAGCCAAAAGACACTAGTAACATGGGCATTGCCAATAATAGCACAACTAAAGGATACGATATCAGATATAGTGTATATATCCAATTGACAAACTCTTTTTTAATGAAAATGATATGTATTGTTAAGGAATTGGTAACCGACAGACAAGTGGACGCTGTGAACATGGTTCAACCTCATATGAACGTGCAATAATAGCTAGAATTTTTTTAGTAATAATATTATACCAATGAGGCAATAATTAATTGTAAGCAATATGCACCAGGAAATGAAATGTTATTATAAGCTCAACACCCAAATTTTTGTTACAACATTATACTAAACCACGTTTTTTTACAGTTAAAGAATGTTTAATTAACTATATTAATCCACTACAAAGTAACTTCTATATAGATAAAAATTCAGGTCTTAAACTTACATCTTGGCGCAAAAGAAATTGAGTATAGGATCACTCTGACACACTTGAATGATATATTTTTTTACTCTGCCATTTAGGATTAGCACAAGAATGAACTAAAGAAACACTATATACGTGGTTAATTTGAACTTTGAAGTTTGAAACGATAAACATGATCAGAATCAATCAGTATGTTAACTTTGACTACGCACTAAAGTTAACGCACCAAAGGAAGCAGCAGCCTGGCTGCTGCAAGCACTCCAGCTGGTCAACCAGTAGACAAGACCATAAACTATCCACATATAGATGGGCATGGTTCGGTTCGGCCCAACGGATCGCCGAACCGGCCCACGAAACTAAACCTACTGGGCTCCACTAAAGATCCACGCGACGTCTTCGGTTCGGCAGACTCGATTCCTAGGGTCGAGCAGTTCGACCCAGTGCCGCCGACCCGACGTGGCGCCGCCGCCACCTCCTCTTCCGTGTTCCATCCCCGCCGTCGCGGACGCCATCTCCTCTTCCATCCCCGCCCGGACTCTTCTATCTCTGTCGTCGTCCTCTTCCATCGCCGTTGCTGGAGCTCATCGACCCCGTGCGCTCCCGTCCGGACTCTGCAGGAACCTCACTGACGCCACCTGCCCACCTCCAGCTCGTGTGTTCTAGCTTGCTGTGTGTTGCAAGCTCAAGAAGCTGGTCCTGCGGTGCTTTGAGACAAGTCATCCGGCTCCGGTGCTGGTCCAGTGCCGTGCGGCGTCGCTAGCGCGTGGAAGGAATGACGAAGGAGCCAGGCGGCGGGGCGGGCGCCGGCGAAGGAGACGAGCGCGTGATTCGCTAATCGTACTGTTATCTCTTCCTCATTTCAGTTGCCTAACGCTTGGTCTGAGTATAACACTGGAAACTGGTGCTACAATTGTGCCTTACTAGGGCTTTAATTTGAATTAGCATGACAAATTGTGCCTAGAATTTTGACCTGAATTTCGACCAGAGATAAATAGTCCTGCATAATCTGTGAAGTTACTGGACTTTAATAAGTCATTAGTGACTGTTATGTATAAATCATGGGGGTAGATTTTACTATATGTTGGTAGTGTGCGTGGGAAGAATGTATTTGCATATCTGATTATCTTGGAACAATCGATCCATAAGAACCGTGGAGAACCATTGGATCAGTTTTAGTTAAAATGGGTAGTCTAGGTGCACCATTAGAAACAATATGGGTCAATGGTTCGATTACGGTTCGCCCCGTGGTTGACCCATGCCCAACTATATATCCACAGAAACCATGTGCGTCAACCCGTTGATAAGTTAAAGTAGCATAAACCACGTGCGATGCTGAGACGCGACACAGCCACCGACACCGACACAAGAATAATCACTTTAAAAACGCCGCAATCCGTGAACAACGACAATGGCTGCTTCCATCTCCATGCTCGATCGTCGTCGATGCACGTCGTTTTCGAAAAGCCGTATCAGGAGCCTGCTGCATGGTGAGCTGTCCTCCATGTTCTCCAAGCTAAAGCTCAGTCAGCAGCTCAGCGCGCGCCATGGAAAACGTTGCCGTCACTGATGTCGCAGTCTTCCACACGCATGTAGAAGGAACAATCAGAAGCTAGCTGGCTGCTGCTGAAAACTTCTTGCTCGATCCATCCGGTCAACAATTCTAATCCCTATCTGGCTATCTTCCATGAATTCCACATTTCCGTCTCCCTCTCGATTAATCTATAAGTAGCGTAGTCGATTCCAGCTACTTCTTCACACAACATACATCAAAAGTAAGCAAAACCAAGATTAACAAGAAATCATCCATCGATCAGCAATAATGGCGAGCCGCCGGAGGGCAGCATCAACCTCCATCCTCGCCCTAACAGCAGCTCTCATCGTCTTCCTCGCGGGACCGGCATCGGCGGCGGGGAACAAAACCGGCCAAGTGACCGTGTTCTGGGGCCGGAACAAGGCCGAAGGCACGCTCCGCGAAGCCTGCGACTCCGGCCTCTACACCTTCATCATCATCTCCTTCCTCGACGTCTACGGCCATGGCAAGTACCACCTCGACATCTCCGGCCACCCGATCGCCGGCGTCGGAGAAGACATCAAGCACTGCCAGTACAAAGGCATCCCGGTCTCCCTCTCCATCGGCGGCTTCGGAAACAACTACTCGCTCACCTCCAAGCAAGCTGCCCTAGACCTCTTCGACTACCTCTGGAACGCCTTCCTCGGCGGCGGCAAGCCGGGGACCCACCGGCCCTTCGGCGACGCGTGGCTCGACGGCGTCGACCTCTTCCTCGAGCACGGCACGGCGGCGGACAGGTACGACGTGCTGGCGCTCGAGCTCGCCAAGCACAACATCCGAGGCGGGCCCGGGAAGCCGCTGCACCTCACGGCGACGCCGCGGTGCGGGTTCCCGCCGGCGAGGTGGGTGAAGACGGCGGTGGACACGGGGATCTTCGAGAGGGTGCACGTGAGGATCTATGATGATGGTGATTGTGAGGCGTATTGGCATCTGAGGTGGGACCAGTGGACGGCGGCGTACCCGGCGACGAGGTTCTATGTCGGGTTGACGGCGTCGGAGATGACGCATGGGTGGGTCCACCCCAAGAATGTCTACTATGACGTGGCGCCGTCGGCGCAGAAGGCGGATAACTATGGTGGGCTCATGATTTGGGATCGGTACTATGATAAGCTCAGTAACTACACCAGCATCGTCAAGTACTATGCTTGAGCTTCCATTCAAATATCAGTCCATGGATCCATAGTACTGTCAACACTGTGCTGTCTCTTTGTGTGTTGGTGTGTGTAGTGTGTTTGTAAGAAAGAATAAAGTGGACAATAAATAGCTGATTGTATATCCAGCTAGGTCTGAGTGACACAGTTGGTTTGAATCCATGTATCACTTTCTCTGTCACTATTTTCATGTGCAGCTAGAGCACTCTTGGAAGCGGCTCCTAGGGATGTAGGTTATATATGTTTTAAAACGTCGGATCGATCCAAAAAATGATACAAATGAATTAAGACGGTATTATATATGATTAAATCAGGAGGAGAAATAAAGTAGATTAATAACATACTTAGGGAAAAAAAATTCTGTATAGACCGGCTGCAAACCCCCTCCGGTGCAGCCCCGTCGTAGATGACTGACGCGTGGCATCCACTTAAAATCGACGCTCGCAGCGAGGGGCCCTTTTCCAATGATGAAATCGATGCTCGGCTCAGTCTCAGGCTCTCTCGGCTCGGCTCCATGGAATATCTACCGCGGCTTGTCCTCTAGCACGGCTGGTCAGTCCTCGCAGGATATCCACCGCCGCACATAAATTCCTCGCTCGCCGTAGCACGCATCTACTAGAACAGCGACGGCGGCGGCGCGGCGCCATGGCAGCAGCTAGCGTTAGTGAAGCAGGGGATCGCTGCCGCGGTGGATATTCACTGATTCTCCAATTTCATGGAGCAAGCAAGCAAAGAAATCATTGATGCTCCAATTCCGTGGATCTGGCACCTTCTGGGGAGCATTGTAGTTGCAGCCCGGCGGCACGCGGAGGACGTCGGCGTCCAGTGCCATCTACAGTCTCCACCATGGCCTCAAGCTAGCTTCCACGGTTGCTAGCTCGCCACGGCTATCGACGATTGTTCCTGACGATTGTTGACATTTTTTAGTGATGCGGTTTAATCTACAAGATGTTAGTGCTTTTGCAGCAGGACGCAATATTCAGAATTCGTTAGGGCATAGGAGGAGACTCCTGTCTAGGATGACAGCAAATGCATTGTTAATCAGCAAGCAACGTGAGCGTTCTTAATTGTGATGGCGATGGCCGATGGTGGCCGGCAGAAAGCAGCGAGAATGATCGGAGCAATGGCCGCGGCGGACGTTCGATACGTGCGGTGGCAGACAGGGGAAATATGGAGCCGTGTCCTTGCGCTGTGCGGACACGCTCGGGAGCTGGGCTGCGCGAGGACGTCCGATCCCATGAGTTGACGCGTGGCGTGAATCGAAGATAGGACTGCACAGGGCGTTGTTTGCAGCCGGTCTGCACAGAATTTTTTCCCCATAAGTAGATACCCACTTACATCTCAAAGATTCTTTGAGATGGAGCACCGTACGCACAACCAGCGTCCCAGCCCAATCCACTTGGAGGGAAAAATCAGTGGTTTTGAGCAGAATCGTGGCTCTAGCTACAAATATTTGAGCAGAAATCCGACTCCACATCTCCACCGGTGGGCTCGGGCCTGAAAAAAAAACTCAGGTTACAATGGTTTTCTTTTGTGCGACGAGCAATAGTACATGATAAAGATGGCGTTGGTCAAGTTAAGCAGGATGACAAAAACAAGAACCTGATGGCATCGTGACACTTGGCGGGAGGCTGAACACGTATCTACACCGATAGTTTGGCCTCAAAGCCCGGGCTTTGGCATGTCGTGCGGTGGCAGGCTGGATTGTTTCGAGTGTTGGGCCACAAAACCACCAAGCCAGCAGGTTTGACAGGTTTGGGCCTCAAAGCCCGGGCTTCGGCACGTCGTGCGGTGGCAGGCTGGATTGTTTCGACTGTTGGGCCACAAAACCACCGAGCCAGTAGGTTTGACCGGTTTGGGCCTCAAAACCGAGACTTCGTCACGTTGTGTGGCAGCAGACAGGAGGGTTTTGGTGGTTTGACCACAAAACCACATAGGCGACGGGTTTCCCGGTTTGGGCCTCAAAATTGGGGTAGGAGGCGCGGGGGGAATCGATGCAGCCGAGGGTCGCATGGATGGCATATGGCGTCATCGTGAGGCTTGCATCATGGCAAAGTAAAGCTGAGAAGAAGACGTGTCCGTCCGGTGAAAATATCCAAGTCTTTATTATTCTGCCCCTATGTAGGTATGTATCCAAATAAAATACCTAGAGTCACTTTAGCCTTCGGGCTAGGGCTACAGTATGTAAGACTTGAAGGTTGAAATTTCAGCCATCTCTTTCCCCTTCCCTCATTTTCTCTAGGTTTTAGTTTTCCTATGAGGCTAAGAGTGCTTAATAAGAGGAAGTTAGATTGGGGATGATTACCTAAATTTAGTTTCCAAATGAATAAGTAAGTAGGGTGAAGGGTGGTAATTAGCCTCAAACAATCTTGTATTCACTTTTTAGATTTGCTGATCATTCATGTTTGGTTCGGGTTAACCTTTGTGTTCATCTCTTCTTTGTGAGATTTTTTTATGTTTTGCTTGTTCTTCGTTTTTGCTGCAACTATTTCATGGTTTTCAAGGGGTGATCAATCATAGGTTCCTTTTTCACCATATTACTTGTGAAATCCCTTTGAAGAATCCACGAATTTGGGTACAAATCGAAGTTTTCCCGTGTTCTTGCTTATTTCCATTTGAGTCTAGATTCCGCACAGTTCAATGGGGTTTGAGACCTAGGTTTCTTAGATCTATTTTCCCTTGGAGTACTTAACCTTCGCCCCACATTTAGGATCAAACCATCTCTCGAGCTGACAGATCGATCAATTGGATCAAAGTTTTGGCTGGTTTGCGGCTCCTGTTTTTTATTTCACCAACTCATTCGATGGGTCTCCTTTGTGAGCATCGAATCATTGTCAGTGTACTGTCAACATCGATTAATTTGGTGGTGTACCCTTGGTAAGCACCGAATCAGTCAGTGGTTTGCTCTAGTGTGATGTTTGCTTCTGAGATGTCTGTGTTGCCTTCACTGACTCATTCAGTGGTGCCCTGTACGTTGAACCGAATCAGTCGGTGGTGCTCGATGTTGCTTGTGAGTTCAACGCACCGTTAACATTGATTGATTTGGTGGTGTGTTTCTGTCTCCACCAAATTAGTCAGTGCTACCAGGATTTTTGCTGTTGTAGATGGTTTGAGTTGATTTTGTTCCTTTCTGTTTTCGAGCTCGGTTCCTAAGGTTTGTGGGACGAGTTGCTATGAGATCTTGACCGTTCTAAAAGAGAGATGCACGGGTTTGTTTTTGGGACATGCCAAATTCTTCATCGGAAGAATTTTTTATTATCTCCCATTCACCCCTCTGGTCATCATCTCGGTCCCACCGTTTTCCAACCGTATTTGTAGAACAAGCTAGAGTGATGTTCATTGCCATCTCATCAATTAATGTACTCGTGTCCTTTAATTTCTATGCCCATTTGGTTTATTTTTGTACTCAGCAAATTATCATAATGATTAGCTGTAGTTGGTAGCTGTATATAATAGCAGGAGAGTTTGACTGAACACGTTTTGATCATCTCTGCTAGCTCTAGCAGCTAGCTACACCAATTATTTTGATGTGGATGATGTGTGTTCGTTCAATGGAAAAGTGGAAACATTCCCTCTATTAATCCTTGTTCAATCCCTGTGGAGCCGAAGAGATGCAAGAGATTAAGGCACTGTTCGTTTAGACCTGGAATGAGGTTGGACTCTAGCTCATCAATTTCAATACAAATAGACTTTGCATTCCAGCTGAACGATTCCAAAACATAATTCTAGCCCAAAACGAACGGGCCATAAGGAAATGAGGGGAATAAAACCCCACAGGGGTTGGGTGACAACAAAGGGATTTGCCCATTCCCTGTCTAGATTAAATCCCTTTGGGGATTGCACCTCTGGCTGACCAATCGCGTGCCATCCACACAAGATGCTGCCACAAATCCTCAAGGGTGTTCACAAAGCATGTCCATTTGCTAGGTTTTTAAGGTGTATGCATGAGAACATGCCTTTCTAGGCAATTAATTAGACCAAGCACAACTAACAATAGATTGGTACTAGAGAAATGAGTTTTCATCCACCGCGAATACACGGGGTCTAAAAGTTAGAGCATTTAGGTCACCGGTACAAAAGGTGGATACATCAACAGTTCAGCACCAGGTGAACATTACCTGGTACTTCAAAAAGGAAAACCTTTCTTTCTTAGGCACATGTGTTCTATGGGTGAGATGATTGTAAGGACGTGTGCAAGCCAAGAGGTTATGGGTTTGAATTCCCATAACCCTGTAACATAGTGCGCATATTTCGTGTTAAAAGTCATGCGACTTATGAGTTATGACTCGTGAACCCAATGCTTAGTGTTTTCTATTAAAACTTGTTCTAGCATTACTGCATTAGAAAAAACAAGTCGGCAGAATCTTTTCAGGTCATCCAAGGAATCAGACGCATGTGATGCCTGTCGAGATTCAAATTCGATCAGTGCAAGTAGGTCTCTCATCCTCAAGACTAGCTTAATACTTGCATTAAAAATGGGGAAAAAATTAAATTCGTCCAGTCGTGTCGCTGCAAAGTCCCTCCTGTGAGCTCGTGGCTCTTGATGAATGACGTGGAGGGTCAGATAATCCAAAGTTAAGTCTGCGCCTCCCGTGAGCTCGCGTCATTCGGCTAATCGACTCCACGCGTGACTACGCCTATATATGGTTCACGCCACTCAAGTTGCAAATAGTACTAGTTTAAACACGAATTCGTACGGCAAACGTATTCAACCTCATTTACTCTGACCCGTGCCTCTACATTGTCGATCCTGCATCTCACAACATGACCCTCACGATGCAATCGGATGCTGGAATCGAATGCTTTAAACAAGTGAAGAGCCACTCTTGTACAGTGTTCTTTATAGCAGTTGCGGTTGAAACAAGGTGACCAAGTCGACCTTCTGGTCACACTCTTGCAAGCTGGTTATATTACAGTGATCTGAGCCGGGTCGACATCAAGCTTGCTTGGATCAATATATTAGGTGAGATATCATAGCACCCATATTTTTACTTTGATGGTTAGATTGTCCACAGCACACAAATTATTGGGTTTCTTATTTCCCATCTAAATACATTAGTACATGGGCTGATTAAGTGCATCTGGTTTCCCGTTCACATCTACAGATATAGCCCCAGATCTTCCAGCTGCAAGACATACTATCAAGTGTTGTCACTGAAAGAAAAGCCAAGATGAACATCGCTACAGGAGCAATGAACACCCTCCTCCCTAAGCTTGCTGATCTGGCAGTTAGTGAATACAAACTGCAGAAGGGTGTCATGGGAGAGATCAAAGAGCTCGAGCAAGAGATGAGATGCATAACTGCAGCCCTCCACAAGGTGTCTGAGGTGCCGGCAGACCAGCTTGACGAGCAGGTCAAGATCTGGGCTGCCGATGTGAGGCAGCTATCCTACGACATTGAAGATGTTGTTGACACCTTCATGTTGCGTGGCAAGCAGCATGGGCATAATGACTCATCCTTCTGCCTCAAGAGGCTCATTGGTAAGGCCATTGATTTGTACAAGAAGGCAGTGACTAACCATAAGATCCACAATGTTATCAAAGATATTATGGACCAGGTCAAAAAGGTCAGCGAGCGACGTGATAGGTGCAGGATTGATAGCATCAGGACTGACAACATCGCTGCCAGGCCAACTTTGGAGCATGTTGATCCTCGCCTTGAGGCAACATACAGAAAGGCAACAGAGCTAGTTGGAATTGGTGTGCCAAAGAATGAGCTAGCTAAGCGAATTTTGGAGCGGGGCTGCTCGTCACGGCAGCAAAGGAATATAATTTCTATTGTCGGATTCGGAGGCTTGGGGAAGACTACTCTTGCAAATTCATTGCTACATGACCTTAAGTCAGAATTTGATTGCCATTTTTTTGTCTCTGTATCCTCCAATCCTGATATAAAGAAGATTTTCAAGAACATTCTTCTCCAACTTGATGAGAAAGAGTATAGCCACATGGATGAAGCATGGGAGATAAAGCTGCTCATCGACAAAATTATAGGGTTCCTCAAGAATAAAAGGTATGTTTCTCTTTTATAGATACTCTAAAATTGTCACAGATAAATAATTTTTGCGTTTAGCTTCACTGATAAATAATATGTATTTCACCAATTCAAGCTTATAACTAAATATATCTTTTTATGAACCTTGCAGTCATCTAGCTACTAATTACATCACAACCTTTTAACTCGACATGTTACATCTTGGATTACTAACATGCCTGTACATACTGTTTCTTTTACCAGATGTCTGTGCGTGATTGATGATTTGTGGAAAAAATTACCATGGGATACAATCAAACTTGCCTTGCAGTATGGCAATCAGGGGAACAAGATAATCATAACCACCCGCAATAAGGCTGTCGCCGAACATATTGGTGGCGATATTTATGAACTAAAGCCTCTTTCCGACGATGACTCGAGAAAGTTGTTGTACAAATGGGTATTTGACTCCGCAGATGATTGCCCTGCTGATTTGAGCAATGTTGCTGCAAAAATCTCAAAGAAATGTGGCGGTGTACCATTAGCCATTATTACTACAGCAAGCTTACTAGCTAGTCAACCGAGATGTTCAGTGGAATGGGAGAAGGTGAATAATGCTATTGGTTCTGGATCTCAAAATAGCCATCATATGGAAAAGATGAGCACGATATTAAGGCTGAGTTACGATGACCTGCCTTTCCATCTAAAGACTTGTTTGTTGTCTCTGAGCAAATATCCCGATGACCAAGTGATTAGAAAGGATGTTTTGGTATGGAGCTGGATTGCCGAGGGTTTCATTGCACCTGCAGCAGGGTCAACTTTGCAAGAGATAGGGGAGGGTTACTTCAATGAGCTTATTAATAGAAGCTTGATACAGCCCGTGAACCAAATAGCCTTTGACCCTCTTGGGGAGGGGGAGGTGTATGCTTGCCAAATACATGACATGGTGCTTGAGCTAATTAGCAGGTTGTCAGCTGAAGAAGGTTTTGTTACCACTTCTCTGTCGGTGCATCAGAGGGACATCATTCGTCGTCTATCCCTCCACACCGCCAATGCCTCGACAAACGAAAATAATGAGCTGTCCAAAGTGAGGTCACTTTATGTCTTTGGCCATGCAGTATTGATGCCGGCTCTGTCAAGATTTCGAGTTATACGTGTATTGCAGCTAGAGGACTGTTCTGATCTGGATACAAATCACCTGAAGGATCTCAGCAATTTGTACCTCCTGAAGTTTCTGCGGCTTAAGGGTTTAAGGGTCACTGACCTCCCCGAGAGTATTGGCAATCTGGAGTCACTGGACACACTGGACATAAGAGGTTGCAGGAAAGTGATCATGTTGCCACTGTCTTTTAGTAAACTAGATAAACTTGTGCGGTTACTCGCTGAAAGAGTGGAACTTCCGGATGGTGTGGTTCTGAAGAACATGAAATCCTTACGAGAGCTAGTAGGCATACGCCCTACCTTGCACGCCATGACTGAGATTGGGAAATTTAAAGAGCTAAAGGTCGTCGAACTTGTCATAAAAAATGATGAGAGCATTGACAACTCGAACAAATTGATTAACACATACCTCCAAATGAACCCCCGTTTATTACAAGTTTTGGTGCTAAGAACTCGTGGACCTTTTTCGCTGGATTTTGCTGCACAGTTTCCTTCTGCTCTCCGGACCTTCATGTGGACTGGCCTTTTTCGGGTATTCCCAAGGTGGATTAATATGTCGCTCACCTGCCTCACTGTCTTGTCCATTAAGCTGGTGCGTGTGCGCATACATCCTGAGCAACTTGACAGGCTTGCTAAACTGCCATCACTTCGCTTTATCCGGCTACTTTTACTGAGCCATCCAGATAAGCAGGAAAAGCTCATTGTTCGTAGCAGTCCATCTGCATTCCCGTGTTTAACAGATCTTCGGATTTTCTGTCGCATGATGTTCCTTGAGTTTCAACCTGGGGCTATGCAAAATCTGCGAAGGCTTTGCCTTAACTTTAACGCCAGAGCGAGCAATGCACATTATAGGACTAAAGACTTTGGCTCTGGATTTGAGAACCTCCCTTCACTCCGTTATGTGTTCATTCAGTTAATGGAGTACTGCCCTGAAGCACAGAAGGCTATTACGAAGATGATTAATGATCATCCAAACCATCCATCGCTCAATCTTTCCTATAATTGAATTGAAGGTATGAGGCTGATTTCCGCATAAGATACAAGTTTATGTAGCTCGTGAAGTATTTCATCCACGATTCAAAAACCGTTGTTTTGTTACTTCTCTTCGCGTTAAGAAAATATGCGGTCATGTCAACCGCAAATCTTTTCTTTGTGCTATTATTGTTTTGTTCCTGTTATCCTGAAATAAGTCTATATAACCGTTGTATTAATGCCTCTTTACAGTGGGTGTACAATGGTCTATGTACAATTGTTGAACATACTGTAAGTTTTGAGGTGGTAAAAGTGGGGGAATTGTTCCCTATGACCTTGGAAAGGCAATCCTCAATTTCTTCCCCTATTGGTTTACCGTTCTATTTTGTATATATTTGCATATGTATGTTATGTTAGGGTTCGTTCGAGATGTTGATTTTTTATTTAATGGAAGTTCATATTGATAGATCGGGTTCATATTGCACTAGTAGTTATAGTTCTGTCATTGGATTGGACGACTAGAATGGTTAACCTACGTTTGATTTGAGGAAATGGAATTGTTTTAATTTAAGGGATGGATTGTAGATGAATGATAGTATTTTTTTAATTGTGGTTAACTCATTTTTACTTTTCAGTCGTAGTACTTGTACATGATTGTGTCGTAATGAATCCATTTATTCCATTTCAGGTGATGTCACGGAAGCGTGGGACCAACGAATACCCTGACGTCTCAAGTGCCGATGCCCCCGTCCCCCGCGCCAGCCTCCGTCCACTCACAGGCCCCGCTGGAGCGTCGCCGCGTTCATCAGGCCAGCCGGCTCTGTTCTTCATTCGCTGCTAGGTTACCCTGGAATGACATTCGTCGGCCACATGCATTCTGCTAGCGGCATTGTTGGATGGAACTGTTCCTGGAAACAGCAACTCATTTATCTGCAGCACATCTTCAGAGAGTTCTGCATCAATTTCTTCAGTGAATGGAATGGTTGCCATGGAATGGAAGCCACGACGCGTGCTCAAATTCGTTGACATACCACCAGCCGATCGTCCTTGCTACTGGACACATCACAACAGAACAGGTGGAAGCGTTGTTGGTGTGCGTGAAGACCGAAGAGGAGCCTGACAGAGCTGAACGAGAAGAAATGCTGTGCTCTGCTCTGTAGAAAGAAATCAGTGCATTGTGATTCCTTTTTTTTTTGGCGGAAAGTGCATTGTGATTCTGATACGTGGATCCTTGCAAATAGGATCCAATCAAGACCATATTTTACGATGTTCCTGTTTCTCTGATGCAGTGGATGCTGCTTAGCAATCTGTTCATGGTTTGGTTCGGTCTTCCTCTGCTAATGTACGATGTTTCATGTGTATCCTTTGCAGTTTATCTCTGAATATAATCACAGTCGATAGGAATCCAAATTAAGGAAGGAAAGGCATGGTCTATATATGGTCTAGTTTTTGGCCATTTTTATCAGTCATGACATGCAGTTACTTAGCCTCAATTTGTTATTCAAGTACTAATATGGCGCTCTTTGTATGTTTTTTTTCAGAATTTCAGTTATCATCAAAGAAATTAAATGCAGATCTTTGGGCTCAAAGAAATTAACTTTTCAGATCTTCTCATATAGGTTTCATGATTATTTCTTCTGAAAAGAAGAAGAAAAAATCGTATATGTTGATCCACAAATGGTTGCACAGGCAAAATTGTTCGTATGTTTTTAGTATCTCTTAAGAGAAAAGGATTACTTAGGGCACGTACAACGGGCCGTCGCCATGCACGGAAGTTTTGCAGAAAACCCCCCGCACGCGCGTCGCCGAGGCCTGGTCGTCGCCTCGCTCGTCTACGAGCGGAGCTCGTGCTCCGAGGCCCGAGCGATGACTCGGCGCACGTTGCAGCAGCCGCTGCGGGGAGACGTCGGCTGCCGGGATCCCTTGCGCGCGCAGGAGAGACTGCTGCACCGCTCCCGGTTCGCGCCAAGAAGATGAGGCAGCATGCCACACACCAAGAAGATGAAATCGAGCATAAAGATCAAATCGAGGTCTAAAAAGATGAAATTAAACACCAAGAAGATGAAATTGAGCACCAAGAAGTCCAAATCGAGCTCCAAATCACCTTCAAAAAGATCACATCGAGGCCCAAATCACCTGCCGCCGCGCCGGAGAGGGAGGAGAGGGAGGGGGCCGACGCACGGAGGCCTTCTCGTGCCTGCCGGAGAGGGGGAAGAGGGAGGGAGGCCGCCACACAGAGACCTGCTCGCCGCGGCTGTTGTCGCGCTTGCCTTCGTGCCTCACAGGGCCATTCTTCCCTTCCCTTCCCTTCTTCTTTCTCACAGAGCAGAGCACGTCGCTGCCTCCTCGAGCTGGACATCGCAGCAGCAGCAGCAGACGTGCAGAGAAGACGAGGAGGAGGTGACGGAGGCGCTGGCGTCCGCGGAGGCGATGCGGAAGTGGAGGGACCGAGGCGAGCTCGAGGGAGGAGGCTCGCCGTCGGAGGGAAGCGTGTGCGGGCGGCAGGTGCGAGAAAGATCCAGATCGAGCGAGAGATAGGGGTCCGGCGGAGAACGAGGGGACAATGGGAAAACAAAAGAGCGAAACAGAAGAAAAGAAAAAAAAAGGAAGAAAAAAGAAAAGGAAAAAATGAAAAAAGGAGAATGATCGAGAGATCTCGTGGAGGCCCAGCGGTGAAAAAAGAAGATAGATAAAAAGGAGAAATAAAAATGATAAAAAAAAGAATGAAAAAAGAAAAAGGGGAAAAAAGAAAATAATAATAGGAGATAGATAGAGAAAAGAAAAGTAAAAGAAAAGTGACCAAAGAGAGGAATATTTGAAGAATTTGCATGTCTCGTGTATGCAACAAAATGGCTACAAAGATCAAGTTTGCACCAGATCACCATGACTTTGTGTCAAATGATTGAATTAAATATCCTGCAGACAGCCAAACAGACAGCCTATTGTACAAACTGTCTGTTCAAGCTATCTATTTGTGCCGAACCGACAGCAGCCGTAAACACCGTTGTACTTGCCCATATGTTGTTTCATATAACTCAAATCCTTGTGCCCATGTCTGGGACCACTTATGTTGGATTCCAATAAAACTTGAACATACTATATATACATCAATCCAAATTGGAACGACTCGATATGGGCTCATTCGTACTCCACATCACACACATAGAGCAGCCAATATTTCATTTCACTCTACACATACAATAAAATGTGTTGCCACCTGTTGACGACCGAAAATGGCAAGAATGCCGATCTGGCTCGATAGCCGGTCTAACCGCCTGTAACAAGCGGTCTGACCGGCTGTACCCTGTAGCCGGTCTGGCAATGGGCCAGGCGGTCTGACCGCCTGTAGAAAAGTGCTCAAAATATGATTTTGACTCCACCATTGCGTAGGGCTCGTCGAGAAGGTCAAAATACATACGTGGATCGGTCTGACCTTTACTCTTTTATCTCAAACCCTAGTTTTTCTAACCTCCTCTTCTTGCTTCTTCATCTGCATGGCGTTTTAGGACGTTCTAGGTGGCCTTGCCGACCTTAGAACAACCCTAGGTTCGCCGCCTCCGACGGGCTCCCTCCCGAGGCGACGATCGTAGGCTTTCGCGGCGCCTCTGCCTACAGGCGGTCTGACCCCCTGTGACGGGCGGTCTGACCTCCTGTGACAGGCGGTCTGACCCCTTGTACAGGCGGTCTGACTCCCTGTCCAGAAGTTCCGATGAGGAGATTCCGGCTACCGCGCGATCTAGCGCTTATCGTATGTTGACCTGAAAAGGCGTCAACATATTTTGGCGACTCCGCTGGGGAAGAAGATTCGTTTTTATAGCCGTTCTACTCAACCCTAGCCCGATGGGATCCAAGATCGATCAAGATGATATTCCTGCTAGCATAGAAGATCTCGATGAGGAAGGACGCCAGAAGTATTTGATTGCTTTAGCGCATCTCCAGAGCGAGTTCTTGAAGGGTTTCAAGAAGGACCAAGACACGGTCACACACGTTCATGAGTTTGTGATGCCATCCTTCAAGATGAACGATGATAAGATTGAGGTAATCGACACTGTAAGTTCACCTTCACAACCGTCTTCCCCTATTGATACGGTTAGCCCGATTATTGTTAATAGTATGCCTAGTCTTGATGAACTCTCTGCACGTTTGGATCGACTAGAGATACTTAAAAAGGGGAAATCTGTTCATAATAGTGATGTGCCTGTCATACCATGGTCTAATATTGATAATACGTTTTGTGGTATGTTACCTAATTCCTGTGATGTTCAGACTCCGCCGCTGATCCAGTTGCCCAGACTGAACACGGTCATTGCAATTGGATCAATGCTTACAGGCGGTCAGACCGCCGGCACAGTCGGTCAGACTGCCTCAGCCGGTCAGACCGCCTGTACGGCCGGTCACATCCCCTCAGCGGTTGGTCAGACCAATCTTTCTAGTACTGTGACAGTTGTTCCGGAGTGGCGTGCACCGTTAGCCGTTATGCCAAATTCGGCTGCTGATAGCCGTGATGGTATGCTGGATGCGGCCAATGCTACGTACGAAACAACGTTGCAGGATTTAGCATCGGTTATACAAGGTCAGGATGAAACCGTCTCTAAATATTTTAGAAGATTTAAAGAGATTAAAAACCATTGCTTCAATTTATCAATTTCTGATGTTGATCCTGCTCGATTATGCTTTAGAGGATTAAAATCCTCTATTAGAGAGAGAATTGATAATTGTGATTATCATTCGGTTGCTCAAGTTCACATTAGAGCTGAAGTGGCTCAAAACCGAATGAATAAAGAAAAGGAGGGTCTTCATCATATCGGTCTAATATGCATGCTATTGATTGTAAATCTGTTGTTTCGACCGATAATGATAATAATGTTAATATTGCTGAATTTGCACGACCTTCTAAAGTTGAAGCGTATTCTTGTTCATCTCTTAGGCCGGCTCATAAGAGTCGGCAAGAAGAATTGAAATTTACATTTGATGTATCTAAATATGATCACATTTTTGATGAATTGCATAAACATAGATACATTAAGATTTCTCATATTATACCTGCATTAGAAGAGTTGAAAAGGCATGCATATTGTAAATTTCATAATTCTTATTCGCATGCTATCAATGATTGTCATGCTTTCCGTCGGAAAGTTCAATCGGCTATAAATGAAGGCCGTTTGAGTTTTCATGATATGCAGGTGGATAAAACTTCTTTCCCAGTCAGTACCTTGGACCTGCAGCAACCTAAGGTTTTGATTCGGCGCGGCGCCATGGCAGCAGCTAGCGTTAGTGAAGCAGGGGATCGCTGCCGCGGTGGATATTCACTGATTCTCCAATTTCATGGAGCAAGCAAGCAAAGAAATCATTGATGCTCCAATTCCGTGGATCTGGCACCTTCTGGGGAGCATTGTAGTTGCAGCCCGGCGGCACGCGGAGGACGTCGGCGTCCAGTGCCATCTCCAGTCTCCACCATGGCCTCAAGCTAGCTTCCACGGTCGCTAGCTCGCCACGGCTATCGACGATTGTTCCTGACGATTGTTGACATTTTTTAGTGATGCGGTTTAATCTACAAGATGTTAGTGCTTTTGCAGCAGGACGCAATATTAAGAATTCGTTAGGGCATAGGAGGAGACTCCTGTCTAGGATGACAGCAAATGCATTGTTAATCAGCAAGCAACGTGAGCGTTCTTAATTGTGATGGCGATGGCCGATGGTGGCCGGCAGAAAGCAGCGAGAATGATCGGAGCAATGGCCGCGGCGGACGCTCGATACGTGCGGTGGCAGACGGGGGAAATATGGAGCCGTGTCCTTGCGCTGTGCGGACACGCTCGGGAGCTGGGCTGCGCGAGGACGTCCGATCCCATGAGTTGACGCGTGGCGTGAATCGAAGATAGGACTGCACAGGGCGTTGTTTGCAGCCGGTCTGCACAGAATTTTTCCCCATAAGTAGATACCCACTTACATCTCAAAGATTCTTTGAGATGGAGCACCGTACGCACAACCAGCGTCCCAGCCCAATCCACTTGGAGGGAAAAATCAGTGGTTTTGAGCAGAATCGTGGCTCTAGCTACAAATATTTGAGCAGAAATCCGACTCCACATCTCCACCGGTGGGCTCGGGCCTGAAAAAAAAACTCAGGTTACAATGGTTTTCTTTTGTGCGACGAGCAATAGTACATGATAAAGATGGCGTTGGTCAAGTTAAGCAGGATGACAAAAACAAGAA
The DNA here is from genome assembly GCA_015342445.1 of Digitaria exilis. Classification (NCBI taxonomy): domain Eukaryota; kingdom Viridiplantae; phylum Streptophyta; class Magnoliopsida; order Poales; family Poaceae; genus Digitaria; species Digitaria exilis. The sequence goes on from JACEFO010001741.1 coordinate 812,453, forward strand.
CCTGATGGCATAGTGACACTTGGCGGGAGGCTGAACACGTATCTACACCAATAGTTTGGCCTCAAAGCCCGGGCTTTGGCATGTCGTGCGGTGGCAGGCTGGATTGTTTCGAGTGTTGGGCCACAAAACCACCAAGCCAGCAGGTTTGACAGGTTTGGGCCTCAAAGCCCGGGCTTCGGCACGTCGTGCGATGGCAGGCTAGATTGTTTCGACTGTTGGGCCACAAAACCACCGAGCCAGTAAGTTTGACCTGTTTGGGCCTCAAAACCGAGACTTCGTCACGTTGTGTGGCAGCAAACAGGAGGGTTTTGGTGGTTTGACCACAAAACCACATAGGCGACGGGTTTCCCGGTTTGGGCTTCAAAATTGGGGTAGGAGGCGCGGGGGGAATCGATGCAGCCGAGGGTCGCATGGATGGCATATGGCGTCATCGTGAGGCTTGCATCATGGCAAAGTAAAGCTGAGAAGAAGACGTGTCCGTCCGGTGAAAATATCCAAGTCTTTATTATTCTGCCCCTATGTAGGTATGTATCCAAATAAAATACCTAGAGTCACTTTAGCCTTCGGGCTAGGGCTACAGTATGTAAGACTTGAAGGTTGAAATTTCAGCCATCTCTTTCCCCTTCCCTCATTTTCTCTAGGTTTTAGTTTTCCTATGAGGCTAAGAGTGCTTAATGAGAGGAAGCTAGATTGGGGATGATTACCTAAATTTAGTTTCCAAATGAATAAGTAAGTAGGATGAAGGGTGGTAATTAGCCTCAAACAATCTTGTATTCACTTTTTAGATTTGCTGATCATTCATGTTTTGTTCGGGTTAACCTTTGTGTTCATCTCTTCTTTGTGAGATTTTTTTTATGTTTTGCTTGTTCTTCGTTTTTGCTGCAACTATTTCATGGTTTTCAAGGGGTGATCAATCATAGGTTCCTTTTTCACCATATTACTTGTGAAATCCCTTTGAAGAATCCACGAATTTGGGTACAAATCGAAGTTTTCCCGTGTTCTTGCTTATTTCCATTTGAGTCTAGATTCCGCACAGTTCAATGGGGTTTGAGACCTAGGTTTCTTAGATCTATTTTCCCTTGGAGTACTTAACCTTCGCCCCACATTTAGGATCAAACCATCTCTCGAGCCGACAGATCGATCAATTGGATCAAAGTTTTGGCTGTTTTGCGGCTCCTGTTTTTTATTTCACCAACTCATTCGATGGGTCTCCTTTGTGAGCATCGAATCATTGTCAGTGTACTGTCAACATCGATTAATTTGGTGGTGTACCCTTGGTAAGTACCGAATCAGTCAGTGGTTTGCTCTAGTGTGATGTTTGCTTCTGAGATCTCTGTGTTGCCTTCACTGACTCATTCAGTGGTGCCCTGTACGTTGAACCGAATCAGTCGGTGGTGCTCGATGTTGCTTGTGAGTTCAACGCACCGTTAACATTGATTGATTTGGTGGTGTGTTTCTGTCTCCACCAAATTAGTCAGTGCTACCAGGATTTTTGCTGTTGTAGATGGTTTGAGTTGATTTTGTTCCTTACTGTTTTCGAGCTCGGTTCCTAAGGTTTGTGGGACGAGTTGCTATGAGATCTTGGCCGTTCTAAAAGAGAGATGCACGGGTTTGTTTTTGGGACATGCCAAATTCTTCATCGGAAGAATTTTTTATTATCTCCCATTCACCCCTCTGGTCACCATCTCGGTCCCACCGTTTTCCAACCGTATTTGTAGAACAAGCTAGAGTGATGTTCATTGCCATCTCATCAATTAATGTACTCGTGTCCTTTAATTTCTATGCCCATTTGGTTTATTTTGTACTCAGCAAATTATCATAATGATTAGCTGTAGTTGGTAGCTGTATATAATAGCAGGAGAGTTTGACTGAACACGTTTTGATCATCTCTGCTAGCTCTAGCAGCTAGCTACACCAATTATTTTGATGTGGATGATGTGTGTTCGTTCAATGGAAAAGTGGAAACATTCCCTCTATTAATCCTTGTTCAATCCCTGTGGAGCCGAAGAGATGCAAGAGATTAAGGCACTGTTCGTTTAGACCTGGAATGAGGTTGAATTCTAGCTCATCAATTTCAATACAAATAGACTTTGCATTCCAGCTGAACGATTCCAAAACATAATTCTAGCCCAAAACGAACGGGCCATAAGGAAATGAGGGAATAAAACCCCACAGGGGTTGGGTGACAACAAAGGGATTTGCCCATTCCCTGTCTAGATTAAATCCCTTTGGGGATTGCACCTCTGGCTGACCAATCGCGTGCCATCCACACAAGATGCTGCCACAAATCCTCAAGGGTGTTCACAAAGCATGTCCATTTGCTAGGTTTTTAAGGTGTATGCATGAGAACATGCCTTTCTAGGCAATTAATTAAACCAAGCACAACTAACAATAGATTGGTACTAGAGAAATGAGTTTTCATCCACCGCGAATACACGGGGTCTAAAAGTTAGAGCATTTAGGTCGCCGGTACAAAAGGTGGATACATCAACAGTTCAGCACCAGGTGAACATCACCTGGTACTTCAAAAAGGAAAACCTTTCTTTCTTAGGCACATGTGTTCTATGGGTGAGATGATTGTAAGGACGTGTGCAAGCCAAGAGGTTATGGGTTTGAATTCCCATAACCCTGTAACATAGTGCGCATATTTCGTGTTAAAAGTCATGCGACTTATGAGTTATGACTCGTGAACCCAATGCTTAGTGTTTTCTATTAAAACTTGTTCTAGCATTACTGCATTAGAAAAAACAAGTCGGCAGAATCTTTTCAGGTCATCCAAGGAATCAGACGCATGTGATGCCTGTCGAGATTCAAATTCGATCAGTGCAAGTAGGTCTATCATCCTCAAGACTAGCTTAATACTTGCATTAAAAATGGGGAAAAAATTAAATTCCGTGCAGTCGTGTCGCTGCAAAGTCCCTCCTGTGAGCTCGTGGCTCTTGATGAATGACGTGGAGGGTCAGATAATCCAAAGTTAAGTCTGCGCCTCCCGTGAGCTCGCGTCATTCGGCTAATCGACTCCACGCGTGACTACGCCTATATATGGTTCACGCCACTCAAGTTGCAAATAGTACTAGTTTAAACACGAATTCGTACGGCAAACGTATACAACCTCATTTACTCTGACCCGTGCCTCTACATTGTCGATCCTGCATCTCACAACATGACCCTCACGATGCAATCGGATGCTGGAATCGAATGCTTTAAACAAGTGAAGAGCCACTCTTGTACAGTGTTCTTTATAGCAGTTGCGGTTGAAACAAGGTGACCAAGTCGACCTTCTGGTCACACTCTTGCAAGCTGGTTATATTACAGTGATCTGAGCCGGGTCGACATCAAGCTTGCTTGGATCAATATATTAGGTGAGATATCATAGCACCCATATTTTTACTTTGATGGTTAGATTGTCCACAGCACACAAATTATTGGGTTTCTTATTTCCCATCTAGATACATTAGTACATGGGCTGATTAAGTGCATCTGGTTTCCCGTTCACATCTACAGATATAGCCCCAGATCTTCCAGCTGCAAGACATACTATCAAGTGTTGTCACTGAAAGAAAAGCCAAGATGAACATCGCTACAGGAGCAATGAACACCCTCCTCCCTAAGCTTGCTGATCTGGCAGTTAGTGAATACAAACTGCAGAAGGGTATCATGGGAGAGATCAAAGAACTCGAGCAAGAGATGAGATGCATAACTGCAGCCCTCCACAAGGTGTCTGAGGTGCCGGCAGACCAGCTTGACGAGCAGGTCAAGATCTGGGCTGCCGATGTGAGGCAGCTATCCTACGACATTGAAGATGTTGTTGACACCTTCATGTTGCGTGGCAAGCAGCATGGGCATAATGACTCATCCTTCTGCCTCAAGAGGCTCATTGGTAAGGCCATTGATTTGTACAAGAAGGCAGTGACTAACCATAAGATCCACAATGTTATCGAAGATATTATGGACCAGGTCAAAAAGGTCAGCGAGCGACGTGATAGGTGCAGGATTGATAGCATCAGGACTGACAACATCGCTGCCAGGCCAACTTTGGAGCATGTTGATCCTCGCCTTGAGGCAACATACAGAAAGGCAACAGAGCTAGTTGGAATTGGTGTGCCAAAGAATGAGCTAGCTAAGCGAATTTTGGAGCGGGGCTGCTCGTCACGGCAGCAAAGGAATATAATTTCTATTGTCGGATTCGGAGGCTTGGGGAAGACTACTCTTGCAAATTCATTGCTACATGACCTTAAGTCAGAATTTGATTGCCATTTTTTTGTCTCTGTATCCTCCAATCCTGATATAAAGAAGATTTTCAAGAACATTCTTCTCCAACTTGATGAGAAAGAGTATAGCCACATGGATGAAGCATGGGAGATAAAGCTGCTCATCGACAAAATTATAGGGTTCCTCAAGAATAAAAGGTATGTTTCTCTTTTATAGATACTCTAAAATTGTCACAGATAAATAATTTTTGCGCTTAGCTTCACTGATAAATAATATGTATTTCACCAATTCAAGCTTATAACTAAATATATCTTTTTATGAACCTTGCAGTCATCTAGCTACTAATTACATCACAACCTTTTAACTCGACATGTTACATCTTGGATTACTAACATGCCTGTACATACTGTTTCTTTTACCAGATGTCTGTGCGTGATTGATGATTTGTGGAAAAAATTACCATGGGATACAATCAAACTTGCCTTGCAGTATGGCAATCAGGGGAACAAGATAATCATAACCACCCGCAATAAGGCTGTCGCCGAACATATTGGTGGCGACATTTATGAACTAAAGCCTCTTTCCGACGATGACTCGAGAAAGTTGTTGTACAAACGGGTATTTGACTCCGCAGATGATTGCCCTGCTGATTTGAGCAATGTTGCTGGAAAAATCTCAAAGAAATGTGGCGGTGTACCATTAGCCATTATTACTACAGCAAGCTTACTAGCTAGTCAACCGAGATGTTCAGTGGAATGGGAGAAGGTGAATAATGCTATTGGTTCTGGATCTCAAAATAGCTATCATATGGAAAAGATGAGCACGATATTAAGGCTGAGTTACGATGACCTGCCTTTCCATCTAAAGACTTGTTTGTTGTCTCTGAGCAAATATCCCGATGACCAAGTGATTAGAAAGGATGTTTTGGTATGGAGCTGGATTGCCGAGGGTTTCATTGCACCTGCAGCAGGGTCAACTTTGCAAGAGATAGGGGAGGGTTACTTCAATGAGCTTATTAATAGAAGCTTGATACAGCCCGTGAACCAAATAGCCTTTGACCCTCTTGGGGAGGGGGAGGTGTATGCTTGCCAAATACATGACATGGTGCTTGAGCTAATTAGCAGGTTGTCAGCTGAAGAAGGTTTTGTTACCACTTCTCTGTCGGTGCATCAGAGGGACATCATTCGTCGTCTATCCCTCCACACCGCCAATGCCTCGACAAACGAAAATAATGAGCTGTCCAAAGTGAGGTCACTTTATGTCTTTGGCCATGCAGTATTGATGCCGGCTCTGTCAAGATTTCGAGTTATACGTGTATTGCAGCTAGAGGACTGTTCTGATCTGGATACAAATCACCTGAAGGATCTCAGCAATTTGTACCTCCTGAAGTTTCTGCGGCTTAAGGGTTTAAGGGTCACTGACCTCCCCGAGAGTATTGGCAATCTGGAGTCACTGGACACACTGGACATAAGAGGTTGCAGGAAAGTGATCATGTTGCCACTGTCTTTTAGTAAACTAGATAAACTTGTGCGGCTACTCGCTGAAAGAGTGGAACTTCCGGATGGTGTGGTTCTGAAGAACATGAAATCCTTACGAGAGCTAGTAGGCATACGCCCTACCTTGCACGCCATGACTGAGATTGGGAAATTTAAAGAGCTAAAGGTCCTCAAACTTGTCATAAAAAATGATGAGAGCATTGACAACTCGAACAAATTGATTAACACATACCTCCAAATGAACCCCCGTTTATTACAAGTTTTGGTGCTAAGAACTCGTGGACCTTTTTCGCTGGATTTTGCTGCACAGTTTCCTTCTGCTCTCCGGACCTTCATGTGGACTGGCCTTTTTCGGGTATTCCCAAGGTGGAATAATATGTCGCTCACCTGCCTCACTGTCTTGTCCATTAAGCTGGTGCGTGTGCGCATACATCCTGAGCAACTTGACAGGCTTGCTAAACTGCCATCACTTCGCTTTCTCCGGCTACTTTTACTGAGCCATCCAGATAAGCAGGAAAAGCTCATTGTTCGTAGCAGTCCATCTGCATTCCCGTGTTTAACAGATCTTCGGATTTTCTGTCGCATGATGTTCCTTGAGTTTCAACCTGGGGCTATGCAAAATCTTCGAAGGCTTTGCCTTAACTTTAACACCAGAGCGAGCAATGCACATTATAGGACTAAAGACTTTGGCTCTGGATTTGAGAACCTCCCTTCACTCCGTTATGTGTTCATTCAGTTAATGGAGTACTGCCCTGAAGCGCAGAAGGCTATTACGAAGATGATTAATGATCATCCAAACCATCCATCGCTCAATCTTTCCTATAATTGAATTGAAGGTATGAGGCTGATTTCCGCATAAGATACAAGTTTATGTAGCTCGTGAAGTATTTCATCCACGATTCAAAAACCGTTGTTTTGTTACTTCTCTTCGCGTTAAGAAAATATGCGGTCATGTCAACCGCAAATCTTTTCTTTGTGCTATTATTGTTTTGTTCCTGTTATCCTGAAATAAGTCTATATAACCGTTGTATTAATGCCTCTTTACAGTGGGTGTACAATGGTCTATGTACAAATGTTGAACATACTGTAAGTTTTGAGGTGGTAAAAGTTGGGGGAATTGTTCCCTATGACCTTGGAAAGGCAATCCTCTATTTCTTCCCCTATTGGTTTACCGTTCTATTTTGTATATATTTGCATATGTATGTTATGTTAGGGTTCGTTCGAGATGTTGATTTTTTATTTAATGGAAGTTCATATTGATAGATCGGGTTCATATTGCACTAGTAGTTATAGTTCTGTCATTGGATTGGACGACTAGAATGGTTAACCTACGTTTGATTTGAGGAAATGGAATTGTTTTAATTTAAGGGATGGATTGTAGATGAATGATAGTATTTTTTAATTGTGGTTAACTCATTTTTACTTTTCGGTCGTAGTACTTGTACATGATTGTGTCGTAATGAATCCATTTATTCCATTTCAGGTGATGTCACGGAAGCGTAGGACCAACGAATACCCTGACGTCTCAAGTGCCGATGCCCCCGTCCCCCGCGCCAGCCTCCGTCCACTCACAGGCCCCGCTGGAGCGTCGCCGCGTTCATCAGGCCAGCCGGCTCTGTTCTTCATTCGCTGCTAGGTTACCCTGGAATGACATTCGTCGGCCACATGCATTCTGCTAGCGGCATTGTTGGATGGAACTGTTCCTGGAAACAGCAACTCATTTATCTGCAGCACATCTTCAGAGAGTTCTGCATCAATTTCTTCAGTGAATGGAATGGTTGCCATGGAATGGAAGCGGCGACGCGTGCTCAAATTCGTTGACATACCACCAGCCGATCGTCCTTGCTACTGGACACATCACAACAGAACAGGTGGAAGCGTTGTTGGTGTGCGTGAAGACCGAAGAGGAGCCTGACAGAGCTGAACGAGAAGAAATGCTGTGCTCTGCTCTGTAGAAAGAAATCAGTGCATTGTGATTCCTTTTTTTTTTGGCGGACAGTGCATTGTGATTCTGATACGTGGATCCTTGCAAATAGGATCCAATCAAGACCATATTTTACGATGTTCCTGTTTCTCTGATGCAGTGGATGCTGCTTAGCAATCTGTTCATGGTTTGGTTCGGTCTTCCTCTGCTAATGTACGATGTTTCATGTGTATCCTTTGCAGTTTATCTCTGAATATAATCACAGTCGATAGGAATCCAAATTAAGGAAGGAAAGGCATGGTCTATATATGGTCTAGTTTTTGGCCATTTTTATCAGTCATGACATGCAGTTACTTAGCCTCAATTTGTTATTCAAGTACTAATATGGCGCTCTTTGTATGTTTTTTTTTCAGAATTTCAGTTATCATCAAAGAAATTAAATGCAGATCTTTGGGCTCAAAGAAATTAACTTTTCAGATCTTCTCATATAGGTTTCATGATTATTTCTTCTGAAAAGAAGAAGAAAAAATCGTATATGTTGATCCACAAATGGTTGCACAGGCAAAATTGTTCGTATGTTTTTAGTATCTCTTAAGAGAAAAGGATTACTTAGGGCACGTACAACGGGCCGTCGCCGGCCGTCGCCATGCACGGAAGTTTTGCAGAACCCCCCCCGCGCGCGCGTCGCCGAGGCCTGGTCGTCGCCTCGCTCGTCTACGAGCGGAGCTCGTGCTCCGAGGCCCGAGCGATGACTCGGCGCGCGTTGCAGCAGCCGCTGCGGGGAGACGTCGGCTGCCGGGATCCCTTGCGCGCGCAGGAGAGACTGCTGCACCGCTCCCGGTTCGCGCCAAGAAGATGAGGCAGCATGCCACACACCAAGAAGATGAAATCGAGCATAAAGATCAAATCGAGGTCTAAAAAGATGAAATTAAACACCAAGAAGATGAAATTGAGCACCAAGAAGTCCAAATCGAGCTCCAAATCACCTTCAAAAAGATCACATCGAGGCCCAAATCACCTGCCGCCGCGCCGGAGAGGGAGGAGAGGGAGGGGGCCGACGCACGGAGGCCTTCTCGTGCCTGCCGGAGAGGGGGAAGAGGGAGGGAGGCCGCCACACAGAGACCTGCTCGCCGCGGCTGTTGTCGCGCTTGCCTTCGTGCCTCACAGGGCCATTCTTCCCTTCCCTTCCCTTCTTCTTTCTCACAGAGCAGAGCACGTCGCTGCCTCCTCGAGCTGGACATCGCAGCAGCAGCAGCAGACGTGCAGAGAAGACGAGGAGGAGGTGACGGAGGCGCTGGCGTCCGCGGAGGCGATGCGGAAGTGGAGGGACCGAGGCGAGCTCGAGGGAGGAGGCTCGCCGTCGGAGGGAAGCGTGTGCGGGCGGCAGGTGCGAGAAGATCCAGATCGAGCGAGAGATAGGGGTCCGGCGGAGAACGAGGGGACAATGGGAAAACAAAAGAGCGAAACAGAAGAAAAGAAAAAAAAGAGAAAAAAGAAAAGGAAAAAATGAAAAAAGGAGAATGATCGAGAGATCTCGTGGAGGCCCAGCGGTGAAAAAAGAAGATAGATAAAAAGGAGAAATAAAAATGATAAAAAAAGAATGAAAAAAGAAAAAGGGGAAAAAAGAAAATAATAATAGGAGATAGATAGAGAAAAGAAAAGTAAAAGAAAAAGTGACGAAAGAGAGGAATATTTGAATGAATTTGCATGTCTCATGTATGCAACAAAATGGCGACAAAGATCAAGTTTGCACTAGATCACCATGACTTTGTGTCAAATGATTGAATTAAATATCCTGCAGACAGCCAAACAGACAGCCCATTGTACAAACTGTCTATTCAAGCTATCTATTTGTGCCGAACCGACAGCAGCCGTAAACACCGCTGTACTTGCCCTTATGTTGTTTCATATGACTCAAATCCTTGTGCCCATGTGTAGGACCACTTATGTTGGATTCCAATAAAACTTGAACATACTATATATACATCAATCCAAATTGGAACGACTCGATATGGGCTCATTCATACTCCACATCACACACATAGAGCAGCCAATATTTCATTTCACTCTACACATACAATAAAATGTGTTGCCACCTGTTGACGACCGAAAATGGCAAGAATGTAGATCTGGCTCGACAGCCGGTCTAACCGCCTGTAACAAGCGGTCTGACTGGCTGTACCCTGTAGCCGGTCTGGCAATGGGCCAGGCGGTCTAACCACCTGTAGAAAAGTGCTCAAAATATGATTTTGACTCCACCATTGCATAGGGCTCGTCGAGAAGGTCAAAATACATACGTGGATCGGTCTGACCTTTACTCTTTTATCTCAAACCCTAGTTTTTCTAACCTCCTCTTCTTGCTTCTTCATCTGCATGGCGTTTTAGGACGTTCTAGGTGGCCTTGCCGACCTTAGAACAACCCTAGGTTCGCCGCCTCCGACGGGCTCCCTCCCGAGGCGACGATCGTAGGCTTTCGCGGCGCCTCTGCCTACAGGCGGTCTGACCCCCTGTGACGGGCGGTCTGACCTCCTATGACAGGCGGTCTAACCCCTTGTACAGGCGGTCTGACTCCCTGTTCAGAAGTTCCGATGAGGAGATTCCGGCTACCGCGCGATCTAGCGCTTATCGTATGTTGACCTGAAAAGGCGTCAACATATTTTGGCGACTCCGCTGGGGAAGAAGATTTCGTTTTTATAGCCGTTCTACTCAACCCTAGCCCGATGGGATCCAAGATCGATCAAGATGATATTCCTGCTAGCATAGAAGATCTCGATGAGGAAGGACGCCAGAAGTATTTGATTGCTTTAGCGCATCTCCAGAGCGAGTTCTTGAAGGGTTTCAAGAAGGACCAAGACACGGTCACACACGTTCATGAGTTTGTGATGCCATCCTTCAAGATGAACGATGATAAGATTGAGGTAATCGACACTGTAAGTTCACCTTCACAACCGTCTTCCCCTATTGATACGGTTAGCCCGATTATTGTTAATAGTATGCCTAGTCTTGATGAACTCTCTGCACGTTTGGATCGACTAGAGATACTTAAAAAGGGGAAATCTGTTCATAATAGTGATGTGCCTGTCATACCATGGTCTAATATTGATAATACGTTTTGTGGTATGTTACCTAATTCCTGTGATGTTCAGACTCCGCCGCTGATCCAGTTGCCCAGACTGAACACGGTCATTGCAATTGGATCAATGCTTACAGGCGGTCAGACCGCCGGCACAGTCGGTCAGACTGCCTCAGCCGGTCAGACCGCCTGTACGGCCGGTCACATCCCCTCAGCGGTTGGTCAGACCAATCTTTCTAGTACTGTGACAGTTGTTCCGGAGTGGCGTGCACCGTTAGCCGTTATGCCAAATTCGGCTGCTGATAGCCGTGATGGTATGCTGGATGCGGCCAATGCTACGTACGAAACAACGTTGCAGGATTTAGCATCGGTTATACAAGGTCAGGATGAAACCGTCTCTAAATATTTTAGAAGATTTAAAGAGATTAAAAACCATTGCTTCAATTTATCAATTTCTGATGTTGATCCTGCTCGATTATGCTTTAGAGGATTAAAATCCTCTATTAGAGAGAGAATTGATAATTGTGATTATCATTCGGTTGCTCAAGTTCACATTAGAGCTGAAGTGGCTCAAAACCGAATGAATAAAGAAAAGGAGGGTCTTCATCATATCGGTCTAATATGCATGCTATTGATTGTAAATCTGTTGTTTCGACCGATAATGATAATAATGTTAATATTGCTGAATTTGCACGACCTTCTAAAGTTGAAGCGTATTCTTGTTCATCTCTTAGGCCGGCTCATAAGAGTCGGCAAGAAGAATTGAAATTTACATTTGATGTATCTAAATATGATCACATTTTTGATGAATTGCATAAACATAGATACATTAAGATTTCTCATATTATACCTGCATTAGAAGAGTTGAAAAGGCATGCATATTGTAAATTTCATAATTCTTATTCGCATGCTATCAATGATTGTCATGCTTTCCGTCGGAAAGTTCAATCGGCTATAAATGAAGGCCGTTTGAGTTTTCATGATATGCAGGTGGATAAAACTTCTTTCCCAGTCAGTACCTTGGACCTGCAGCAACCTAAGGTTTTGATTCGGCCGTATCAAGTTGAATCGACCAAAGGAAAGAATGTGGTGGTGGGAGATGAAAGACCCACTTTGATAGGGAAGGAGTTGATCCGTGAAGTGACATGTGAGAAGTCTTCTGATGGAAAAGAGATATTCCAAGTCACATTGAGAGGCTCTGGACATGGAGGGCAAAGGTCGGTCGTTTCACCTAGACTGCAGCCGTCTGGGTCTGCTCTACTACAGGCGGTCAGACCGTTTGCAACAGGCGGTCAGACCGGCCGGGCGGTTAGACCGGCTGCAGTAGGCGGTCAGACCGGCCCATACCATGGTCGTCCAAAGGCGCTGAAAACAAAGCGTTCAGAGGTTGGAGCTTCGAAAGTGAGTTTGGCTAATGACAGAGGATCTGGTATAAAGCCAAAGGTCACATTCGATATGCTTCTCGACAAGTACTCCAAGCAAAAGGCCGTTCCAAGCGATCGGCCATTAAAAAAAGAAGTGAGATCACCTAAAGGTGGATCTTTCAAGCCAGTGCAGCGTCATCATGTGTCTTGGAAGTTAAGTCCGATATGGGATGACAATGGTGTAATGTGGGTGCCGTATCAGTCGGTGTCACAACATTCTTTGCATTCTGGATGGAGGGAACCAAGAAGACATGTTCTGGACAGGATTGCACTACCGGTTCGTGACCGTTTGGCTATTCGTCAATCTGGTCAAGGGCATCGGGCCCAGGCGGTCAGACCACCTGTTACAAGCGGTCTAGACTGGCCATCCTAGAAGAGGAAGGCACCTATTCTAAAGCAGGTGTATCGGCCTAAGAAGATGGAGGAGAAAGTTCAGGAGAAGAATATGGACTCAGTAAAGGCTACTACACTTGATGGAGATAAAAGACCGATTGTTTTAGACAATCTGGTTCAGAAGTCTATGTCGGAGACTCCCACTGCTAATGGTCACGAAGTTACCCGTAATGAGTTTAACTTTCTTCCTAGATGGTGTCCTCCAGGTTTGACTCGTACGCAGAGAAGGAAACTTCAAAGGCTGTGTCTCCAGGAGAGAAAGAAACAAGAGTCAGAGAAGCAAGAGCCAGAAAACAAGAACTTTTCAACAAGCATAAACCTATGCTTCCTCAGAAGAAGGAGTGGAGAGTCAAAAAGAACGATCAACCGAAGCCAGCAGTACAGGCGGTCCAACCGGTTGTACAGGCGGTCCAGACCACCAGTTCTACAAAGTCGACCGAGCAGGCGGTCAGACCGCCTGCACAGCTGGTCAGACCGCCTGCACAGCCGGTCAGACCGGTTGAGGCAGAAATACTGCCGGATGATGTTTCTTCTGCTCCCGTGGTTCGTGATGGCAAGTTGACATCGGTTCCCACTGCTGAGGACGACGAACAACTTGTTGATTACAGTTCGTCACTAGAGCATATGGATATGGATGCTAATGCCCCATACTTGGGTGATTATATTCTTATGGAGGAAGATCCTGATCATCCTGATTTTGATCCTGAGTAAGCTATTTAGGTGTTCTTACTCCTTACTTCGGTCGAAGGATGGTGCTGAATTTACTCGGGGGGCAAAACAGCAAGGAGCCTTTGAGGTAAAATTTTATTTATCTTCGCCTCTGGTTCTTCGTGCACCTAGGAGAAGGGTTTCTTTTGAACTATATATTATGGCAGAAGAAAGCGTTATTGGAGCTGTTTTGATTCAAAAGACCGAAGGGAATGATTTTATTATTGCATATGCAAGTAGAAGATTATTGCATCCAGGGACCAGATCTTGAAGAACTTTCATGCGTTCACTTATTTTCTCTCGTCGTGCCTGTCAGTACAGACATATTGAGTTGATCTTTCATTAATCTGAAATTTTGAATAAGTAAATATTCACCTAAAGGATGTAACAGCAGCTCTGCTTTTCACTACTATCAGTCTTATGAGAAAAATTAAACCAGTTAAAGAAAGCATCCAAAAGTGCAGGGCGAAAAGACCATCAGAGCGATAAGAGCTTACTCTTTCTGCAAGGCTATGGCTGTCCGTTGCTTGACCTCTTCTAGCCCGCACATGGATGTAGTCTTGTTTCGGTGGCTCTGGTGGTGCGGGTTTTTTATTAACAGACTTGCTAACAATCCCTGACTTTGTTTCGGCTTCTGTCTTTATTTTATCATTGTTTTCACTAGATGCCATCTGCTTCAATCGTTTTACTTCGGGGTCAGCCTAAGAAAAAGAATATAGGCATATAGACACGAATCATCCAAACTGAAACACTCATAATTTTACATTCTGTATCTAAAATACCAAGGAAATTCAAGCCCAACCCAGCAAAGGAGAAAGGTAATATAACTGCTGGGAGCATGCAGCATTGTAACCGAATGAAGAAACAAAAAATAAGATTAATTAAGAATTGAAATTTGCAGGTCAGCTAAAGGATGTTCTAAGGAGACCAAAACGACACCATTATCATATATAGAAAGCATGTGCTCCCAAAACGCAGCCATCGCTTTTTAAGCAACACAATGCAGGTGTTTCTCACATGGTCAGACAAAACCCAACACTGAAACTACCTATTGGGACGGGGTTTCAGCTTATTTGACAGCATCCGCCACCATCTCCATAACCATGGCAGCGATATTGGACCAAATGGTTTGACTAGAATCTAGTACAGAGTACAGACAACAGCTGCAAAAAGTAGCTCCTCCTTACACATTGAGCCCTAGCACTCAAGCAGGCAACTGTATCCCTGCAAACCCGACCGGAACATCATTGAGTACAACCCCCCATTCTACATGGCATTGAGGTCGGTATCTAGTTCAACAACCGGCAATTCAGCAATTCAGTACCCTTCAAACCAGTCGAATCACTCTGACAACCTTTGAATTGAACTGACTGCGTACCTTGGCTCGAGAACTGATACCGAGTAATGACTGCGACGAGACACCGCCCAAGCTACAGCCTACAGCGCGACGCTCTCCCACAGGCTAAACCCAGCTCACAGAACCACCAACCCGACACGGCGACACGGATCACAGCCAATGCGGAGCGCGAGGGGAGGGAGGAGAGCCAGCCGTACCGAGTCGGCGGCGGTGGCGCCGGAGGTGGAGGCGAGCTTTGATGACGGCTCCTCCTCGGGCACGTCCCGCCGCGGCCTCCTGCGGCTGGAGCCGCCGCCTCCGCCGGAGCGGCTGCCGTTGCCACGGTCGGCGGCGGTGACGACGGAGGCGGCCTCGTGGTGCGTGCCGCCGGAGGCGAGGTGGCCGTGGTGGTGCTGCGGCGGTGGCCGCCAGAGCTCGGCGACCACGGACGAGGAGGCGGGGTCCATGTAGCGAGGCCTAGCGTTCCGGGCGCGCGCGGGAGGCCAGATCGGGGGAGCCCCGGGGCGGAGAGCTGGCTGGCTCTGGCAGTGGTAGCCAGTGGCAGTGGCAGCGTGGGCGCGGAGTCAGAGGTCAGAGAAGACCCGGAGGAACCGAGCAAGAAGAGATGCGATCGATGCGGGCGAAAAAAAAAACAATTTGTTTTTAAAAAAAACCGGTGGGGATTGAGATTCGGGATACTGATTGATGGGCCTAGCTGGCTAGTGGGATGCTTTAAATCTCCCCATTCGTGCTTCATATTTACAGCACGAATAGAGGTGTTGTATCTGCTGCTTCATCTCCATTTGGCCTTGGCGGGAACGTCTTTCTCTTCCCGCCCATGGCTCCCGCTGCACGTTGTTGTCGCCCGAGGTCCTCGCCGGCCAAGTCATCACCCAAGTTGCCTCCTGGTTCGCCTCCACGAGGTCCTCGCCTACCTCGTCGTGAAGGACAATGCAGTCGCCGCGCTCTGCACCGCCGCCGGCAGCTTCGCAAAGCTCCTCCTTGGCCACCACCACCACGACGACGCCGGTAGCTTCGCCGCGCTCTGCAACGCCGGCGGCAGCGTCGCAAAGCTCCTCCTTGGCCGTAGCAACACCGACGCCGATGCCGGCAGCTTGAGGCATTATTTACTATGAAATACTTGCATAATTGCTTGTTAAGCCGACATAATTAAATACATGTTGCATAGACCAAATATTGAGTGATAGAATCGGCAAATAGCTTATGCATTAATTGAATATGATTTAGTCTTTGATTCATTAAAATTTATAAAGACATATCGTTGCCGATTTTATTATTTAACATTGATTAATGAGCAACTTAATTTAAATGTCGGCTATATTACTTTTACTCAATGCAATTTGCATTTTGATGGATCGGTTTGCAAAGGTGATTGTGGTGTTGGTGTTATATCACCAAACATTATTATTTTTGAAGCTCTTAACCAATTGGATCATAGATGCAGAAATAACCAAACCGAGTATGAGCCTTATTATTCGGTTTGGAGATTTTACATTACGTGGGAGTAAAACATGTAGAAGCTTGTGGTGCTCCTTTTCTATTGGTACAACAAGTATTCAAAGCATGTCAATGTTTAGATGAATTTCTAAATGTTTATCTTGATAAATGATTATACATTATAATTTGCTTTGATGAATTTGTGATTTATCATGTACCAAGAGAAGAGAATCTTAGAGCTAATGTGTTGGCACAGTAAGAATCAGGCTATAATATTCAGAAAAGAAATTTTCGAGAAAAAAAGCCGATGTTTTGCGAAGCCGACATGCTTGCTCTAGGACAGGCGGTCCAACCGCCTGGTGTAGCCGGTCTAACCAGCCTGGCTGGTCTAACCGCCATGGCAAGCGGTCTGACCGCCTGTGCCTCTGAAAGACCGATTCGGCTGTGGATGCCTCTCAATCTGTTGAGGCCGATGTTGGTATTTGGAGGAAGTCTCTGGTGGTATTTGCAGGATACTAGTAGGTCAATGGATTGAAAAGTCCGACAATGGGCTTCAAGTTTGCTTTGGTTGATAGTGAACTATATCGTCGAACCGCGGATGGTTTGCTCTTAAAATATTTATATCCTGATCAAGCTAGGTTGGTTATGGCAGAGGTTCATGAAATGATTTGTGGTGCGCAACAATCGGCTCGCATGATGAAGTGGCTCCTTAAGCGGGTTTACTATTATTGATTTACAATAATTGCCGATTGTTTTTGTTACTATGAAAAAGGTGATTGAGTTTATTATTTGGGATTCGTTTGCCAATGAAAATGTGGGCATCCAAATAATAAAGTTGAGGTTTTATGAACCCGGGTGATCGATAAGGTTTCGACCAACCAGTTCTTGCCCTCACACTAATTTTAAATTTAGTCAAACTTTATTTTGAAGTATTATCGTATTAGAATGTGTCAGAGAACTTTTGAACTATATTATTTCGTAGGTTCCCAGTTTAGGGATGCCACAGGTAATGATTTGTATAGTAAGCAATGGCTTTCAGAGATGCCGTGGGCAGCAGAATGCTGTACGGCAGTTGTATTGCAAGAGCCATGGTGGCTTCATTAGCATATATTGTAATTTAATTCTCATTTTCATTTTCACTTGTAAAGTATACTTTCCCCATCCTGGAATAGTGTCGTTCTAAGTTGTCTTAAATCAAATTATCTTAAAATCTAACTATATTTATAGATTAAAGTATCAATATTTGTGAAAATAGATATACTATATATTACTATATTTAAATATGAATTGAGTTATATACTTATTTGGAGCTTCTGTTTTTTCCCTAAGCTACTACCCTTGCCAAATGTACTGCCTTTTCTAGAGTACCTCTCCCCGTTGAACCAGAAACCGGATATTTATTAGGGAACTGTCAACTGTGTCCTGACCCCCTGCTTGTTTCACCACAATCTGTTCTCCCTCCCCATCAGAAATGCAATCTGCTTGCTACTCTACCCCGTTGCACCGACATGTGAGCTGCACAGCTTGCCTATACCTCTATATATATGGCTATACTCATAGACTCATACACTCACCTCCCACCACTACACCAAACTGAAATTGCCTTGACAGCCAAAAGCCGCCAAGGAATATAGAAAAACCGCTAAGGTAATAGTCTTTGGCGGTCGACTATCAAGCATAGAGAGCCAAAGAAAATCAGTACACTTGGCGGCAGGCTGTCAAGAATGGTTTCTTTGGCTGTTTGGCCACCAAGATAACTAGGTTGATGTTAACATTTACAGGGCGCCAAGAAAATGATACATCCACCACGTAATTTCCTGCCAAGTAAACTATGTTCTTTGGTGGCCTTAGACCTTAATAAGAGGCCACCGACCTCGTTAGAATAGAATGACATGAAGCAATCTTGTGGTATGTACATCGATGCCGACCTTAACAAGAGGCCTGGCATGGATAATTAGTCACCAATGCGTAGTTAGCTATGATGCCATCAGAATAGCTAAAGTTCATACTGCTGGAGGGATCCCTGCCTCCCCAGCAGTTCCGTCCACAACTTTTATTCCCTTCTTTTTATTTTTTTTTCTTTTCTCTTTTCCATTTTCCCTTTATGCCTTTTTTTCTTTTTTTCCTTTCTCTTAATTGTATCTATATCAATTATACCTCATTTCCCAATGATCGTAGACAAATTGGCTAGCCTATGGAGACCTCCACATGGATAGGCCTTTCGCATCATTGGTGTCTATGATCATAATTCATGCGGAAATTTGCTAGCATATCGAGACATCCATGCGGATAGACCTTTCACATCATTGGTTCTCGCGAGGAAATCAAGGACGCAATAATCCATGTTGTCCTTCTATTCAGTGTTTGGCTCCCATGGCCTTAAAATAGACCCAACAATCCGTGTTGTCCTTCTATTGGGTGTTTGGTTCCCATGGCTTTAAAATAGACCCTTTCATATTTAACGTTTTGATGTTATTTATGAGGACTAGATAAAATTTAATTACAAAACTAATTGCATAGATCCTAGACTTTTTCATGAGATGAATCTATTCAGGTTAATTAACCCATGATTTGTATATGCTTAGTATAGCATCAGTTGCGATCATGTCACAAATAGGCTTAATAAATCCCTCTCCCGATAAAAATTCAGGGCTTACAGAATTCATTATGTCATCGGTCTACATTCAATACTCACAATTAATAAATATAAAATGTGACTGGGCTAATTTTAAGTCTCAGGAAACCAACACCCTCTTACCTCGCCTCTTTCTTTTATGGTTTTATCTCACCTCTCACGGCTAGAGAAAAGTACATCGTAGGGACGACCCATCATGCTTAACAATGCACGAAATGTCTACATTTATCAGTGAAGTTAGAAAGGGAGATAGTGATTAAATGTCATTTACATAATGATGTGTGCTTTCCCTTACATGAAGAAATCGACAAGCTGGCTCACATAATTAGGATTATTAAATATAGTTTAGTTATGAAATTAATTATGAGGCTAATTTTCGAGACAAATCTCAGCAGTCCAGCAAATACACCGCTACACATGTTTACTATACCACCATATTGGTAAATCATAGATTAATTAGACTTAATTAATAGATTTGTCCCACAAATTAGTCATTATTTGTGTACTTATGTTCGTTATTACTCTATGTTTAATACTCTAAGTGACCAAACATTTAATGTGATAGAAACTGAAGTTTAAATCTCAAACCAAACATTGTCTAATTATATTTAACCTTTGCAATATTAATATCTATAACATAGGGCATTTTCCGCCTTTCCTACAGGCGCTGCGTAAGCGCGCCACTCATTCTAGTGGTCTATCGTTTTCGGTAGGGTTCTTGCCTCATGGCAGAGGGCCCCCAAACACTGTAGCATCCAGCCCATGAAACGTCTTGGGCTCGGGCTCATTTCAGTTGGAGTATTAGAGACTTTGATGTTATCATGCACCATATGGATTTACCAAATTGCTCATAGCTTTTCATTTCTTTTTTGTGCTGATATATAGATACTTCATCGTTATTGATGATATATGGGATACAGAATCCTGGAAAACAATCAAACATGCTTTGGAGGGTAATAGTTGCGGAAGTAAAGTAATCATGACTACTCGCAATTTTGATGTTGTCACAAAGGCAGAAGAAGAGGTTCACAGATTAAAACCTCTTTCTTATGACAACTCCAAGAAATTATTCTACAAAAGAATACAGAGTGAGGAAGGAGAAGTTATCGATGATCTATTAGCTGAAGTGTCCAATGAAATCATATATAAATGCGGTGGTGTACCATTGGCTATCATTTCAATAGCTAGTTTATTGGTTGATAGGCCATGTGAGGACTGGAAAAAGGTTTATGACTCAATTGGTTTTGAGGATGGAGACAATACAATGAAGATAATGTCATATAGTTACAATGACTTGCCTTCTTATCTAAAGCCATGCCTATTGCATATAAGCATATATCCAGAAGATATGATCTTCGATACAAATAGTATGATATGGGTGTGGATAGGTGAAGGTTTTGTACAGTGCAAGAAAGGGGAGGATAACCTCTTCCAGGCTGGAGAAAGATACTTCAAGGAGCTTGTAAATAGAAGCATGATCCAACCGATGGAGGACAATTTTGATAAGTTCGAACAATGGTTTCGTGTCCACGATATTGTGTTTGACCTCATCTGCGAGTTGTCGAGAGATGAGAACTTTGCTACTACTTTGGGAAGCAGGGAGCAACAAGCATCTTCGGCTAGTTCAATAAGAGCGAATAAAATAGGCATGCCTCATTTGGACAGCAAGGTACGTCGGCTGGCTGTTCATAATCTCCATGTGCAGAACCTCCCTGAAGAGACCATGGACAAGCCAGAGGTGTTGAGGTCTCTTAACATTGTTGGGAGTGAGATTGGGAATATGATCCCGCTCGATAGCTTCAAAGTTTGCCGTGTTGTATATATACACGGCTGCCAGGTCTCCATCCACCTCAAGCATATGGGGGGTTGTTACACCTCAAGTACTTAGAGATACAAGACACACCTGTTCCTGAGCTTCCTAAGGAAATTGGGCATCTGAAGTCTCTTCAGGCACTGCTATTAATCAACATTGGGCTACACGAGCTGCCACCCGCTGTTTGCTCGCTTACACAGCTAATGTGCCTGATAGCCGAGGGGTTCCAAAGGTTTCCAGCTGACAGGATGGGAAACCTAACATCCCTAGAAGAGCTACGGTTAAAGAGCGTAGCTGGTCGGAGCTCTACCAAGGACCTTGTGGTAGAGCTTGGCAAGCTAACCAGATTGAGGATGGTCACGATCACCTTTTCCGAGGAACTAGAGGAGAGCTTGCAAAAAGCATTGGTGCAGTCACTGTGCAATATGCAGGAGCTTCAGGAACTAGCACTTTATTCTAAAATGCTGGCCCAGCCTGGAGACTCTGCATGGGAAGGCTGGGTGCCACCAAGGAAGCTCCGGCGCTTGCTTATAAGTGGCATCATTTTCACGCGTCTGCCTGGGTGGATCAACAACTACCGCCTGCCACTTCTGTACTTCTTATCTATGGCCGTGTATGTTGTTGAAGTACAGGACTTAGATAACCTAGCGAGATTACGGGTGCTCAGCTACCTTATGCTAGACGGCTACAGCTGGCCTCCTGGGTATATTGTTGGTACAGGCGGCTTCAAGAATATGAAGTTCTGCTTTGTGGGCACAGCGCTCAAGTTTCATGTGGGCGCCATGCCAAGGCTCGAACAGTTGCAGTTCGGAGTCAATGCTGGCCATGGGAGCTTTGGGGTACATGGTGTACCGTTCGAGCATATCCGAACAAAGGATGCGATCGCCGATCTTGACTTGGCCCTTGATAGCCTCCTTTCACTTGAGATAGTCACCGCCAATGTCAACTGTTTGGGTGCTAC
>JACEFO010001743.1:0-35616 GCA_015342445.1 Digitaria exilis
AATGCAAGACAGTGCAATCATGAGTTCACAACAGGAAAGAATACTATTTCACAAAATACAATTTGATGCAGCAATAACAGATACAGGTTTATACGCTGTCTAAGGAGCAGCAACATTGCCAAAGTCAACGTATATGAGCAATACGAGCATCGACGAATTGCAAGAAATAATTTTCCATGCGAAAAAAACAAATTCAAGTAACTGACGCAGATGCAGCACCACTCCAATTATCGAGAAAGCCTTCCAGTAGCAATTCTAGCTCTTTTATAGCCTGTTTGGACGAATTTGAATTCAGTGCTGCTATAAAGCATTTCATTCACTAATTATTGCATAGTTGAAATAAACAAACAAATCTGTGTGCGGCTCATCTCTACGAACTATAGATGTGTACCCAGGAATCTTATTCATTTATGGGTTCTAAACCCGACAGGATTAGACAAAAAAACCATTAATCGTGTATTGTATCACGAAATGAATTTAGGTAGGAAAGTAGGACAAATGGTAAGCAACACCGTGTCAATATAGACTGGGCCAACTGTTGTAACCGGTTTTTCTGTATCACAAACAGTGAGAAGTTCGCAGTTGACTTCTTTCTCGTTCTTTTTCCCCCAAAAATCCTCTTACAGTTACTGCCGACCTGCTATGTTTATAGGGGTCAACCACTCGTATGTTTACAAGACCGTTACTACCCGCCAAAAATCTTATATCTATCCTAGCTTTTAGATGACGTTGCTTCCCGCCAATCTTCATCCCAACTCGTTATAGGAGATAGATTCGCTCTGGCATTTTCCCTGCTTCGTGACCAGCCTCGTACTGTTGTCTTCTTTTGCCTGACTTCTTCAGTTTTGCTCGAGGCTTTTAACCTCTTCAAATTAGCTTCGCGCTCGTCAGCTTCGTCCTGACTTCTCTAACTTCACCTGCAACTTTAACCTCTTCGAAATAACTTCTCATTTGTCCTCTTCGTTCTATCCTCCTCAGTCTCGCCTGCAAAAACAGAAAATATGATTCCAAGGGGCGTCTCCCCAACAGTAGCCCCTTCGTCCTTGGATTCGAGTTTGTCACTATTCATCCCTCGAACTCCTGGGACGAACCCAAAAGGCGTATCCCTTGGATTAATTCGGCGGTTACTTTGGCGCCTTTTCACGGCGCGAAACTTCGGAACTTACCGCGCCTATAAATAGTAGAGGTTAGCCCCCATTGAAATTACCTTCGCTTTCGCCTTTGACCTCGTGCAATTGTCTTCGCTCTACTTTAGCTCTCGTTTCTGACCTCGTGCTACTGTCTTCGCTTTGCACTGATTGTTGCTTCCTGTTTAGACTCTTGAAGCGCTTCGTTGTTAGGAAGAGGTTAGTTTTGAAGAATCTTTGTCCTCGTTTGTTGTTTCGTTATGTTTTTTGATTGTTTTTCATTATTAATTTCAGAAATGGCTCAAGTCACATCTGCTGTTATTCCAACCTCTGATGTTGAAAAGAGAGAACAGTCCCCTAGCCTCTAACCCGGGAAGTGAGGATTTGGAAGGAGTCGAGGCTAATGTCAATGAGCTCGTTGGAGAATCAGCTCCTAAAACCCTTCATTTCGGTCGGTCTTCTGTTACCGCAGGAATGATTTTATCTTATGAACAGAATGGATACTTTCCTGAAGGTGTTGGCCGAGCTCCTGGAAACGAAACTACTCCTGATCCCCAATTTGGAGAAGCTATTGTATTTTCCGAATTTTTTACTGCGGGACTCCGTTTTCCTTGCGATCCGATGCTGCCCCAGATCCTGGACCGTTTCAACGTCAAGCTTCATCAGTTGACACCCAACTCCTTCGTTCAACTTTCGAAGTTTTTCTGGGGTGTCAAGACATTCGGTGGTGAGATTGACCTCGACACTTTTGGCCGCTTCAACGAGCTTCATCTTCAGAAGAGGTCAATCTTTTGGAAGAAGGTGGAGAAGAGCATGTTGGGCAATTTGGAGTTGCGACTTTTACTTCGCGTCGTCGCAGCGCTGCCCTGAAGATTACGAAAGTTGACTTCACGTACGCTTCACGGAACCGTTGGGATGTAAACTGGCCGAAGTCATGGTTCTATGTCAAAATTGGCTTCACTTCTTCGGATTCCAATGATATCAACTATCCTTTTGCTGGCCCCCTTGGCAATGTCGAAGTATCTACTGTGATTGACTTCGACAAGAAATCTGAAACTTTTAAGAAGAACAGTCGTTGCTTTATCCATGCCACTCGGCGATTGACAGGCCGTGATGTGGTTGAGGAGTTTCTGGCTGCTGAGATCTGGCCTTTAGGGAATAACTGGAAACCCTTCAGAGTTGAGGAGAGGCAAATACCTGGATTCGATTTGCCTACTACTTTTGTTATCTTCGGACTTACGAAACCTGCAGATATGTCCGAAGATGATCTGATCTCTAAGGTTGAATGGGCCGCCAAAGCTTTGATTGGCCCTCTTACTGAAAAGGAGAAGAAGGCAATGATTGACCTCTTCGAAAAACCCAGCCGCTTGAATCGGCCATGGTTAGAGATGGGCGTTAAATATGGGGATAGAGTAAAAACCCTCCAAACCCCAGAAACGCATGAAGCCTGTTGGAAATATTGGATCCGAAGCTAGCTGGGGTGACACGAAGAATATAAAAAGACTTCGTCAAAAGTGCTAATATCTTCGAGTCAAGATGCTCTCCAGACGAAGACAAAGCTGCTCGAGGCTCAGAAGAGGAAAACTACTTGTGTGCAACAGTCCTGCCTCTGCCGCCTAACAAGAAACCTCGACTGACTCGAAAGGTGGATTTGTCGCTCCTGGACAGTCCTGAAGCCGAAGCTGAAGCTGAAAAGGAGAAAGAAACTATTGAAGCAGCTTGTGGACTTCTAGGAATTGCTGGCATTGTTGGCGATGACCTCGGCACATCGGGGTTCATGAAGGATTTGGCAGGCACTTCTGCTGCTTCGGGTGAAGGTTTGTTTGTTCCTTTCATGAAATGCCCCGGTGCTAGAATGAGCCTCACAGGCTCAATATCGAGTGTTGTTTCGAAATCTCCAAGAGAATTCGATCCAAACTTTCTTGAGCTATTAGAGCATAACTTCGGCTTGTATTCCACAGAACCAGCCGTCGAAGCCATGAATGTTGAAGAAGATAAAGTAGCCGAGGCCAAACACGAGGTCAGAAATTTTAGTTGTACTATACTTGACCACTAAATTTCTTCTATTGTTTTTGCTTACTTTGTTTGATATTTTTAGGTCGAGGTTATGGATGTCAAGGGTAAAAAGATCCCTGAAGAAACATCTACGAAGCCCTCTCAAGACTTGGCTACTTCTTCTTTTGTTGAACTTGGTGAAGATACTGATGAGATGCGAGGTGAGAAAGAAAAAATTCTATCACCACTTCATGTTTAGTTTCGTTTTTGATTCTATATTTTTGTCTTCGTTTTTATAGGTTATAAAGCATCATTGGAAAATCTTAGTTTTTTAGAGCTATCTCGCTTGAGCGTCTCCACAGCGCACAAGGTTCGTGCTTGCTTCTTACTATTTTATCCTCGTCTCTTCCTTTCTTTATATTTGTCTTACGTTTTTGTTTTCGATTTGCTTCCTTAGGTTAAACTGATCAACGCTGTTTGTGCCTCAAAGTCTAAGACTGCTGCTGATCGGCTTCGTTTCTTGGAGGGGGAGAATGAGAGGCTTCGGGAAGTTAACGACAGACTTCACAAAGATTTGACTAAGCTCGGGGACACTTGGGACACTACTGATAGAAAATATAAAGCCTTGCAAAAAGACTTTGACAAGAACCTGGCTGTGATCGAGAACCTTCGTGACGCCGTGGTTCGCGAGTCCGAT
Organism: Digitaria exilis; assembly: GCA_015342445.1. Classification (NCBI taxonomy): domain Eukaryota; kingdom Viridiplantae; phylum Streptophyta; class Magnoliopsida; order Poales; family Poaceae; genus Digitaria; species Digitaria exilis. The sequence continues at coordinate 3,820 of JACEFO010001743.1, forward strand.
GCTGCGAAAGAGGCTAAAACCAAAGTGTCTTCCTCTCGACTTAAGTTAAAGGAACTGAAGATTCTCTAGCCTCTTCCAAGATTCTTGATGCTGAGGAGGATAAATCGAATTTTTGATTCGTATTCTAGCTCGCTCAAGCAGTTTCGGAGCCACTCCTTACGCTCTTCCGGTGGACTTAACATTGATAGTTTCTTATCTTGGATTGAAGAAGAATTTGCTGGTCTCGGGGATGTGTTTTCTATTGCTGGCGACAACTTCGCACTTACCTGCACCGATGGCCTCGGCAGATTTCTTGAAAAAGAGAATAAGGAACTACTTCTTCGAGTTGCCGGTCCTGGATTCCGCTTTTCTGACTTCGGAGACTTGTCCTCGTCTAGCTCTAAAGAAGTCGAAACTATGAAGCGTCGCTTCTTGCGGGACTTCTGGAACGTCTATGGGCGAGATATGGCTAAGGACTCTTCTTCGAAGGTAAGAAACTTTTTCTGTATAACTTTGCTTCTTCTTCTCTTTTTATTATTGTCAAATATCCTAAGTCTTTTGCTTTGTTTCGTCACCAGGAAGAAACTGAGGACGCAGAAGCTGAAGAAGCTGAAGAAGGAAGAGAGGAAGAAAGCGAGGAAGAAGAAGATGAACCCTGGATTCGCCTCGTGATGATGACGAAGCTAAATCTCCCCAAGAAGAAGGAGAAATCTAGTCACGAGTCGAAGTTAATTAATGTAAAAAACTTGTTGCAAGTCATGAGCGATGTTTGTGAGCTCCAGAACGACTTAAACACTGAAATTGTTCACGATTTTGTCTATATTAGCCTCGTAATTATCTTCGATCTTTGTTTCGAAGTGCATGCGTTGGACTCGTAAAATTTCTTTTCATTTGAAATTGTTTGTACATTATCTTGTTTCTATAAGATCTTGACCTTTAGATTCGTTTTCGCTATGAAAGACGCTTAAATGTTCTTTGGCTTCTAATTCCCTTGTTAACTCGAGAAAGCCTTGAAGCGGATGTGCTTTTCTCCATATATTGGCTTCTAGTTTCCCTTGTTAACTCGAGAAAGCCTTGAAGCGGATGTGCTTTTCTCCATGATCGCACAACTTGAGAGGGCATTGCTGTACGAAGTATCTATGGGCCCTGTGCTGTTGTTGATCTTTAGCCTGGGCAGATCATGCCGTCGAGCGTTCCTTTGATTCCTGTTGCCTCTCATTACTAGGGAAAATTTTTCTTTTTCATTTGCTTTGCTTTTTCTCTTCCCGAGGTTTGTCTCCCCCTTCTCTTTATAGTGGTCTTTGGACCCTTGGGGAAATTATGATTTCACCTAACCTCATGTCCTTTTAGACAGTACAAGTTAGGTGATTCGTTTTAATGTGCTCGTTGCTTGGTGAAAACTTGTTTTTGAATAAATGCAAATGGGGGCTTCTCTTTTTTGCCTTTGAAAAAGGCGTCCCCTCCCTCGATAGCCCCTTTGCATTTATTCATTGCTTCTTATTTCGAGCAACGAATCTGAAAGATTACGTTTCTCTTGTTCTTTTTTCGAAATAGGGCAACTCTGTTGCTTTTTTCGTTCCCCTTATTTGATCTAGACTGTAGTTTTCTTGCGGGGTTTTGTTTGTAACATCTTTCTTAGACAATTTTGTTCGAGATCTTTTTGGCGAGGTTATATTTCTGACTTCGACCTTGGGCTATTTTGCTCAAGGCTTCTTTTTGCGAAGTTAATATTTCCAACCTCGGCCTCGAACTATTTTGTTCGAGGTTTTATTTTTGCGAAGTTATATTTCAACCTCGTCCTCGAGCTATTTTGCTCGAGGTCTTCTTTTTACGAGCTTGTATTTCCAACTTCGGCCTCGAGCTATCTTGCTCGAGGTCTTCTTTTTGTGAGGTTATTTTTCAACCTCGGGCCTCGAGCTATCTTGCTCGAGGTCTTATTTTTGCGAGGTTATTTTTCAACCTCGGCCTCGAGCTATCTTGCTCGAGGTCTTCTTTTTGCGAGGTTATTTTTCAACCTCGGCCTCGAGCTATCTTGCTCGAGGTCTTATTTTTGCGAGGTTATTTTTTAACCTCGGCCTCGAGCTATCTTGTTCGAGTCTTATTTTTGCGAGGTTATTTTTCAACCTCGGCCTCGAGCTATCTTGCTCGAGGTCTTATTTTTGCGAGGTTATTTTTCAACCTCGGCCTCGAGCTATCTTGCTCGAGGTCTTATTTTTGCGAGGTTATTTTTCAACCTCGGTGTGTTTTTTTTTTCAAGTGCTTTTAGGGGAATCTCTTTATCGATCTTTTGGAGAGATTTACATAGGTTCGCCTCATTAAAAACCTCACCTCCAGTTTCCTGGAGCCCCTTTTGTGAGGAAAAGAGTACGACCTTTTGTGATGAAAGAAAAAGAGAAAAGAGGTGCTACGTATTTGTGCTTATAGCTCCGCACATTTACGAAGTTGACCTTTACAAAAAGAACTGAAACTTGGAAAAACTGTACAGCTTTATTTGTTCCGATTCTAGTTATAGTACTTGCGAAGTTGCTCTACATTCCATGAGTGAGGTAATTCTTCTCCATTTTCGGTGGACAGATGATAGGACCCTGGCCTCGAGCTTTTGGTGACAATGTATGGTCCTTCCCATTTTTCCTCGAATTTGGATAAGTTTTCTGCGTTATGCCTTCTTTGATTACCAGGTCCCCAACTCTGATCTCTCTTATTTTCGCCTTTGGGTCGCGCCACTTTCGTGTTTGCCTTTGATATGATTCGAGGTTATGTGAAGCAACAAGCCGATCGACTTCGATTAGGTCCTTTTCCACCATTTCTTTTTCACCTTCGTCACTACTAAGTGTTACCCTTAGTGTTTTGGCCTTGATTTCTTCTGGAACCATTGCTTCAGTTCCGTATAGCAGTCTGAAAGGAGTGAACTTGGTTGCTCTGGATTCTGTGGTATTATGTGACCATACTGCGATTGGCAGATCGTCAATCCATTTTCCCTTTTTGTGGTCGAAGAGCATCTTCCTTATAGTTGAAAAAATGATGCCGTTGGCTCTTTCAACTGCGCCGTTTGATTGCGGATGATATACGGATGCATACTTCACTTTGGTTCCCATTGTTGTGCAAAAATCTCTGAATGATTCGCTGTTCAAATTGCTTTCCATTGTCTACTGTTATTTTCTTTTGGTACCCCGAATCTGCAAATGATGTTATGCCAGAAGAACTTTGTATTGTATGCGAAGTTATCGATGCTAGGGCTTTTGCTTCGATCCACTTTGTTAAATATTCCACGGCAACTACTGCGAATCTGCAGTTTCCTTGAGCTGTTGGGAGAGGTCCCACCAAATCTATTCCCCATCTTTGCAATGGCCAAGAAGGTGTGATGAGCTGCAACAGTGAACATGGAATCTTTTGATTGCTTGCGTTCTTTTGACATGCTTCGCATTTCTTTGCTACTTCGTCTGCATCTTTTATCTTTGTTGGCCAAAACATTCCTTGTCTGACTGCTTTTGCTGCGAGGGCTCTTGGACCAATATGTGTTCCGCATATTCCCTCGTGAATGCTTTTTAGTATCGCCGTTCCTTGTTCTTTTGCAATGCGTTTTAGCCATGGAGCTGATATCCCCTTCTTGTACAGCTCTCCTTGTATTATCTGATACCCTTTTGCTCTTGCTGGTATTCTTTTGGCCTCGCTTGCTGAACAGGGTGTGAAATTGTTTTGTAAGTATGCCATGATTGGTGCTCTCCAATCTTCCCAGCAAATGTGTGCTAGATGCTGCTTTCTGATTGAGGGAATGGTCATGACCTCGTAAATTACGTCCTCAGGTAGTTCTTCCTTCTTTGCTGCTTTTTTGGCTAAGTCATCGGCTTCGTTGTTGTCGTTTCTGTGGATGTGCTCTACTGTGAATCCTTTGAAATGTTTCTCCATTTCTCTGACTTCTTCGAGGTAATCGATTAGTTCTGGTTTTCTAGCTTCGCTATCCTTTTCGATGTGGTCCCTTGCTATTTTCGAGTCTGTCTTCACAATGAACCTTTGTTTTCCTAGTGATTTCATTTTTCGTAACCCAAGCATGAGTGCTTCGTATTCTGCTACATTATTTGTGATTTGAATCTCTTGATTGCTGAATTCCAATCGTGCTGCGAATCTTGTTTTGATTCCGCCTGGTGAAACCAGTATTGCAGAGATCGCTGCTCCTTTCTTACAATATGCTCCATCACAATAGACTGTCCACTGTTTTTCGTCTTCGTCTGATTTCTCATGCTTTGGAGAGGTCCAGTCTGCTACGAAGTCAGCTAATACTTGGGATTTGATTGCATTTCGTCTTACGAATTCGATATTGAATCCGGATAGTTCTGCGGACCATTTGCTGATCCTATTCGAAGCTTCTCTATTTGCGAATAACTCGGCTAGAGGTTTGTTGGTGACGACTGTAACTTTGTGAGCTTCGAAATAGTGCCTGAGTTTTCTTGATGCCATAAGCAATGCGTATGCAATTTTTTCGAGCTCAGAGTATGACTTCTTGGCTCCAGATAATGCTTCAGAAACGAAGTAGGCCGGCAACTGCTTCAGAATGCCTTCGATTTCGGTTTCTTGTACTATTGCAGCGCTTACTGCTGACTCTGATACTGCAAGGTAGAGGAGAAGGTCTTTTCCTTGGGCTGGTGGTGATAGTTTGATCATTGTCGCAAGGTACTGCTTTAGTTCTCTGGATGCTTTCGATTGTTCTTCGCCCTAGTTGAATTTCTGTGCATGTCTGAGAGTTTTGAAGAAAGGAAGGCTTCGCTCGGCTGCTCTTGGTACGAATCTGTTTAGAGCTGCGATTCTGCCTGTCAATTGTTGGACTTCCTTAACCGTCTTTGGCTCCTCCATGGATGCCAAGGCTTGTACCTTGTCTGGGTTGGCCTCGATTCCCTTTGATGTTACAAGGCACCCCAATACTTTCCTTTGGTTACTCCAAAGACGCATTTTTCTGGATTTAGGCTCAAGTTTGACATTCTTAGATTGTTGAAGGTTTCCTCGAGATCTTTGATGTGATCCGTTCTTTTGATGCTTTTTACGACGAGGTCATCCACATAAGCTAGCATGTTTCTATCGATTTGAGAGTTGAAGACTTTTTTGGTCATTCTTGAGAAAGTTGATCCTGCGTTTCTCAGCCCTTCTGGCATTCTGACGAAACAAAAAGTTCCGAAGGGTGTTATGAAGCTTGTCTTCTCCTCATCCTCTTGTTTCATCCAAACTTGGTGATACCCTGAAAAGCAATCTAGCAAGGATAGAATCTCGCTGTTGGCTGCGTCGTCGACGACGCTATCGATTCTTGGTAAAGGGAAATCATCTTTTGGGCAATGCTTGTTTAGGGTTGTGAAGTCGATGCACATTCTCCACTTTCCGTTTTTCTTCTTCACTGGGACGGTGTTTGCCAACCATTCAGGGTATTGTACTTCTCTGATGACTTTTGCTTTCAGCAGCCTTTCCACTTCGGATTTTATTCCCTCCACCTTCTCATCCGACATTTTTCTCAATTTTTGCTTCCTTGGTTTCGTCTTCGGGTTTATATTGAGGCTATGCTCGATTATGGTTCTGCTGACACCTTTTAGATCTGCAGCTGTCCATGCAAAGACATCTTTATTTTTTCTTAGGAAAGTTATCAAATCTTCCTCTTCTTGAGGGGTAAGATCTGCTCCGATCGTGACCTCTCTACCCTCGATTCCTGGATCGAGAGAGACTCGCTTGGTGTCTTGTGCTTGAATAACTTCTTTCGCTTTTTCCACTCTGGATTGCGGTGACTTCTTTTTGATCGATTCTGTTTGAACTTCATTATTTGTTTGTTTCGTTTCTGCCTGCAAGAGGTTGACGTTTTTCTCGCCTGGGGTAATTCCTTGTTCGATGTCCCTTGCGACTTGCTGGTTTCCGAATACTGTGATTACTCCATTTGATGCTGGAAGTTTCATGCAGAGATACGCCTGTCGCACAATGGCTTCGAACGTGTTGAGAAAACCTCTTCCAAAGATTGCATTGTAAGGGTAGTACATGTCGACTACGTCAAAAGTGATTCGTTCCGTTCTGGGATTACTCAGGTCCCCCAAGGTTACCGGTAGTTCGATTTTTCCTAAGGCCCGGATTCTTTTTCCTCCGAAACCGATGAGTGGAGTTTCTGATGGTTGTAGCAAACTTCTGCTGATGTTCATTTGGTCGAAAGCACTAGCGAAGATAATATCAGCTGAACTGCCATCGTCTATCAGTATCTTTGTTAGCTCCCAGCCTGCCACATTTGTTTCGATGACCATGGCATCAGTGTGAGGATAACATTGGAGTTTGAGATCCTGCTCAGTAAAGGTCATTGGAATATGCGACCAATGAGTTTTTATTACTGGGCCATTGGGTAGTATTGCATGCACTCTTCTGAAGTAGTCTTTTCTTTGTCTTTTGCTTTCGAAGTCGACTGAAGATCCTCCTGCTATAGGCAGAATCATTCCACGAGAGGGAATGGGACCCTTGGCGGGTGTTGAATTCGGTGTTGGAGCTGCTTGCATCGTAGTTTCGTCTTTTCTTGCTGCGGTGGACTGGATTGAGCTGTGTGCTTGTTAATTTGATTCGGACTGGGTTTGATGCCAAGCCAAACGAGGCTGGTGGTATGTTGAAAAGGATTCTGAATTCGTCGGGAGTTGAAGCTGCGGATTCGGTGTGTTATGGGAGGTGCACTGCCAAGAATTTGTTTGGACTGTGCGACCTTGATTGTTGTTTTGGTTCATTTCTTGCTTTACCCTGATGGTTATGGGACATCTTCCTGTACTATGATCTGGGTTTTCGCCATGGAATTGACAGAACCAAGATCGAGATTGGCTTTCTTGTTGGCCTCGACCTCTTCCACGGCCTCTGCCTCGTCCGCCTCTTCCTCGTGTGGATGAGGAGTTAAAGTTTTGCTTTGCTGCATTTGATTCGTTATTATGTTGGCCGCTCTCGTTTTCTATGTGAAACACTTGGGTTGGTCTGTTGTAGTTCTGCTTTTCGTATCTGGGCTGCTTATAGTTTCCGTTTGCTTTTCTGAGCATGGCTCTTTCGTTGATTCTTCTCCTGTGATCATCGTCTGATCTGCAAAACTTTTCCATCTCGTGGAAGAGTTCATGGAGGTTCGTTGGTTTGTTTTTGACGAATTCTGACGCGCATGGCCCTGGTCCCAACCCGTGGATGCATGCATCAATTGCTATTGAGTCTGGGATATCATCTGTTTGGGCCTTCAATTGGATGAAGCGTTTGAAATACTGAGCTAATGGCTCCCTTTCCTCCTGTCTACATGCGAATAAATCTCCCGAGGTTAACAGTTGCCTATTGAATCCTTGGAAGTTTTGAAGTACTTTTGCCTTGAGTTGTTCCCAGCTGAAAATTGATCCTGGGCTTAGTCTCGTGAACCATGTGAGAGCCGGTCCTTCACAAGCAATGATGAATGACTTTGCGAGAACTAGCTCGTTTCCTCCTGCGGAAGCCACAGCGACTTCGTAGCTCATCAGGAACTGCCTTGGATCACAAGTACCATTGTATTTGGGCAAGGTGATGGGCTTGTACGAGGTTGGCCATGGTGCATTTTGAAGGCCTGGAGATAACGGTGAATTCGAGTCGAAGCTTCTGAAACCCGTGTTGTGATTTGTTGTTTCGGTGTTGTATTCTCTCTCGGGCTCTTGAACGGTTTCTTTGCTCCCATTGAGCTCGCTTTGGAGTCTCTGAAGCTCGTTCTTGGCCTCTGCAATTTTTCGCTCTTTCTCGGTTTCTTTTCTTTGATTCTCTGCTTCCTTCAACAGGGCTTCTTTTTCTTGCTTAAGCCTCTCAATTTCTTGTAATAGTTGTTCGAGGCTAGCTTCTTCTCGATTTTGGTTATCATTGGTAGTGACTGGCTCTAGTGAAACTTGTCGTTCATCGTTTTCTCTTTCATTTTCGTGAGCTTTGGAGGTCCGTGGATCATCGGACCGTTGCTTTTTCTTTGGTGGCATCGTGAGTTTTGATTTCGATCCTAACACGCGAGTTATGATTCCAAGGGGCGTCTCCCCAACACCAATCAAGCAACATCAATTTGAATGCACAACTAAATTTTACTTGTGAATTAATCATTCAATAAATCAATCAATACTGCCAGTGCGGGAGGAAGTATCAAGCTCCTGGTCTTGTCTTTTACTGCATATGGTGAAGGCCGATGGTCAAGAACAGGATATATAAGCAGATGTTTCACATGTCCCAAATAGAGATCAGGAGATGTTTGTTGGAGATTCAAATCAACATATTCATTGGATGGATATTTGGGTGACTGGCTGGCGTTCTCACCAGCGGCAATACAGGGATATCCAGAAGATGTATTATGCAACACGGTTTTGGGAGAGAGAGATTGACGTCGATACCTGATTCCGTGGAGGAAGGGTGACGGCGAGGAGGATGCGACTGTGGAGAACGCCGCGACGGGGAGGACTCGCGACGGCGGACTCGTGGTGGCGGAGGGAGGGCAACGGCGAGGAGACGAATGCAGAGAACACCGAGACGGGGAGGAGGACGCAACGGCGGCCTCGTGGACGGCGGAGGAAGGGCGACGGCCGCGGCGATTACGGAGGACGTCGCGACGGTGCCGCGTCCTTGGATCTCACGGAGGAGGGGGGTCGGGCGTCGCGAGGCTTCAATCTCGCGGAGGGGAAGCGGGCGCAGGAGGTGTCTTGGGATCTGGCGCAGGAGGCTGGATCTCGCTCGAGGAGGGGAAAGGGGGCGGTGATTGGGGAGGAGGCGCAGGAGGGGCAAGGGAGGCGGGGACGACGCAAGACGTGGATCTCGCGAGGGGAGGCGGGGCCAACACGAGACGGTGTCGCGGTGAACCGCGAGTGGTGGGAGGCGGACAACGCACAACTTCGAGGAGACGAACGCAGCTTCGAGGAAGCTACACACACCTCCCCCCACCCCCACACACACCAAAAGTTTTCACGTACTTCTTATTTAAGCGGATCAACCGTCAGGCCCCCTCCACGGCCAAAACCACAGAGGCAAGCCTCCACCGGATCATTCCCCGGTGCACAGCGAAGGCTCCGACTATGGCTCAGCACAAGAACTCCGGCATAGACGCCACGGCCCGGGGCGGCAACGTCGTGCCGCCGCTCTTCTTCTCCGGCGACGGCTCCGCGTACCTCTACTCCGGTGTGGACACCGCTGCCCCCACCAAGAACGGCACACCGTCCATCTTCTCCGGCGAGCGCGCAGCGACTCAGATCGTAGACGATGCCGAGTCTGCCGCAGTCTACTGCAACTCCGACGCTGTCGCCGGCGGGGACCTCACGTTTGCTTCCAAGGTGAGGTGAGACCCCAAGCTTCGAAGCAGACAGTTCACGTCCCGGCTCTGTTCTGCTCTGTTCTGTTCGCCTGACGCGTGCTCTGTTCTTGTTCTGTTTTGGGCCGCGTTTAGTTTTCAAAAGTACTTTTTACTTCGTATTCATCCCCTCGTACCCTCATAGAGCACGCATCCTAAAAATTAATTTTCTCCTTTTCTATTCATTCCCCTCACATAACACGTATCTCAGAAAAAAAGTATTTTTTTCCCACCACAACTAACACTGTTCTTCACACGCAAAACTACTTTTCTAGTATAAAAGACAAAAAATGCTCGCAAGTTTTCAGCGACAAGCCGGAGGGCGTCCCCGGAGCGTTCGCTGAGCGCCTGCGCCGCGTGCTACCCGTCCTCGGCATTTCTGTTGCTTCTCTGGCGGTGACCAGCCTCGCCGCCGGCGAGTCTACCGCGACGGTTGGCTCTGGACTGTTCCTGATGCTGATTGCTGGTGTGTCCGCCGTCACCATCAGTGTGATTCGCGGCTAGGATGGAGATGGCATATATGGTATGCATGGCCTGGGATTGAATAATTAGTACTTGTGCATCTTCTATCCTCAGATTCGATGCCAACGGTCTGCCTTTTGGTAGCTCCGTACTGGTACCGTATGTCTATACTGTGTCTTGTTGCAGCCTGCTGTCTAAGGAATGATTATATCCAAAAGTTGCATTTTGTTTTATCGATTGCTACGGACCAAAGGAAGGTCTAGAGAAAAGCTGAGAATATTTTTAATTCATATTTGAAGTTGTCTTACTCTTTTGATGGAAGGAAAAACGAGGGACAAAAGAAGAGATGAAAAGAATAGACAACTAGAAAACGACGCATCTTCTCCTTACTACTCTTGACGAATTCCGCGGCCTGGAAGCGAGCCACATCGCTGACGAGTCTCGGCCGTTGGATCGACAGCATAGACAGAGATCATGTCGTTTCTTAATATTTTGCAAAAAAACCCTCAACTTTAATAGAAATAAAACCTGCTGTCCACTCCCCTCTCTTAGAATGTTTTGCGAAGAAGCCCGAGGAGTTTCACAGAATCAAACCGCGGTCCACCCCAAACGGTCTAGCAATACTTTTCAAAAAACCACTGAGCTTTTTTAAAAGAGTAAAGTACATCACCGGTCCCTAAACTTGTACTGATGTGTCGTCCCGGTCCCTAAACTCGCAAATCGACCGTTTAGGTCCTCAAACTTGTTCAGTTGTGTCATCCCGGTCCCTAAACTTGTAGACCATCCGTTTAGGTCCTCAAACTTTTTCACTTGTGTCATCCCGGTCCTTAAAGCTAGTTTTTAGTCTAATATGAGTCAAAATATGACGATATAAAAACTTTATATCAAAAAATTGTTTGTAACTTTTTCATATGAACTCACATGAAGACAAAATTTATACCAAAATTGTAGCTCGCGACACGATCTACAACTTTGTAGGTAAATTTTTTTCGTTTAAAGTCATTTTTATCCTAAAAATTTAATTTTAATTTGAAGTTTCAAACTCTATAAACATATGATAGTAGAAATTAAGTTTAAGGACCCGAATGACACAAGTGAACAAGTTTGAGGACCTAAACGGGTAGTTCGTAAGTTTAGGGACCGAGATGGCACAACTAAACAAGTTTGAGGACCTACATGGTCGATTTGTGAGTTTAGAGACCGGGATGACACATCAGTACAAGTTTAGGGACCGGTGATATACTTTACTCTTTTTAAAATCAACTCACCGTGCTTTTCGTCTCTCAAAAATGTTTTTCGGAAAAATCCTTGCCTTTTAATAAAATTACGCAACGACACGTTATATTAGTTACTTCCCTACGAGCAACACTATGCGTACAATTCAACCACCAAAACACGTTCGAACCAATAGATATCTAACTTAAATTTTGCTTATAATGTCAAAACCTACAACTTTATATTATAAACATTTAAGCCCGAAACACTTTTATCATTCATTCAACAGATATTTATCTACGGCCCATTGTATCTATGATTCCAATACCGGAACGTCCTCAAATTAAGAAGTGTTCAACACAAAAACAATCAAAATCCAAAATTTTGAATTCAAAATGTTTCAGTAATTCATTACTACAAATGATTATATGAGATCCGTTTCACCTATGATTCGAATACCAAAATATCTCCAAATTCTTAAAAAATATTAACCATGAAAGCGGCTCAAAATTTAAAAGATAAAAAAATATACTCTAGAGAAAACTAAAATAATCGAACTCAGTTTTCCAATTTCCCCATTATAGCTAACATCCAACCACCAAACTGAATTTGAAAATCAACAAATATATTGCAAAGCAAACTTAAAAGATCAACAACCGTCGTGCCTGGAGTTTGTTCTTCTCTACCCTTTGCCTTTCACATTTCATATTACACTAACTTTCCACATTTACCTTTTCTGGACTTGTCATGATTGTATAGGATTGAACATAGGGTGCAAAATTTTGAAGCGGTAGCATAACAACACATGGAAACCTAGAGCTCATTTAGATAGAAATTAAAATAGCTTTTTATATGTGCAATTGGAGCCTTACTTTTTAGAACACTTAATTCACCTCCTCTTAGACTTAGAGTGTCATGGTCCTTCATTGCCCTCATGTCATTTGGTTTACTTGTTGGTACACGTACCGAACTGTACAACCTTGACGCTTTGACCTCTCTGTGTTGTTTTCGTAAAAAGTGATGATAACCATGAAATAGTGGCATGATGGTGTGGATTTGCAAAGGATCAAGCGTTGACTCAAAAGTAGAACAAGCCCATGTGCTGATGATGTCGAACAATCCGATTACACCACAGCAAAGTTAAGTGCTGACAGTAGAATAAATGGATTATCCATCGCAATCCTGAGAATATGAGATTGATCAGAAAGCTCCTGATCAGACGAGAGAGACAACAATCTGATTGTCCCTTCCCCACCTGTTGGCCCTTCCGCGACGGAGACTCATCCGGGCGTGGCTTGGCCTGGTCCCCCGGGCCTTTGTCAAAATCCTCGCGAGTCGCCACCGGCTTGATACTGATAGATAGTGACCCCCCACCCCCACCCCACCCTGATTATGCAAATTAAAAGGAGAACTATAAAAGTTCGCGGCGTTGTCGCGCATCGTAAGTGGATGTGCCTATGTCTATAGAAATATTTTTTAAAAAATAAATTCTCAAAGCACATCGAATTTAAATTCATTTTCTAGAAGCATTTTATATTTTGAATTGTAGAGTATTCTTTAATTGTATCTTTTTTGGAAAGTGTTTTGGATTTAAAGTGTGATCTATTACAAATATATAGATTTTGAAGTTTTGAGCTATCTTAAAATTCAACATTTTTAAATTTAAAGTTGCTTCAGTGTTTGGATGTTGGGTTTAACGGGTGAATTGGAAAGCTCTTTGGATTTAAAGTGTGATTTGCAATAACTTTATACATGTTGAAGTATTTAGGTACTTTGAAAATCAATATTTTTTAAATTTAAAGATATTTCCGTGTCCGAATCATAAGGGCAACGGGCAGCATATAAACATTACGCGAACGAGTTAAACGCTTAGAATATTTGTTATTTAATGAATTTTAGGTTTTCAAATTTTAAGCTATTATTGTATTAAACAATTTTTAATTTGGAAGCATTTTGATATCAATTATATATATATGACGGATCACATATAAACATTTGTGAGACTAGATTATACATAGCAAATTTCAAAATTCAAAGCTCCTTTTGAATTTTCTTGCATACATTTTTATATTTTAATAAAAATATATTTCAAAAGGAAAAACATAATAAATCTAAAACTTTTCCATAGAGATATTTTTTAAATTCCACGTGCTTTGATAGTTCTTTTAAGAAAAATATTTACAAAACCATGTCTATAATAAATTTATATGTTCTAGATTTTGATATTTTGACTAAATTTGATATTGGACACCTTTTAATAAAGTTATATATTTTAAAATGTTGCAATTACATTGTTGACACCATCCCAAAAAATGTTTTGTATATGTTATAAAAAAATAAAAGATACTAACGGTAATAATTGTATTAGATCACTCAAAAATTGTATTAAAAATTATATTACATCATTCAAAATTATGTTTGTTTAAATAAAAAAATTCAAACAAAAAAGTACAAACAAAATAAGAACTACTATAAATAACAATTTAGAAAAATATTTAAATATTTTTTAAAACAAGTAAGTTGGGTCCCGCATATAATGGTTTAGTGGGACCCACTTGTGGGCCTGTGGTCTACGGTGGGACCACCGTGGGACCCACATCACGCGGGTCCCATGGGCCCATGGCAGGGCCCACTTGTGGGACCCACGTCACGCGGGTCCCGTGGCGCCCACTTGTGGGTCCCACATTAGCGGGTCCCACGTGTGGGTTCGCGTGCCCTAGGATTGCTCGGGTAGATCTAAACCGTCGATGTGATCGATCCGACGGCCGAGACAATGCGGGTGATGTGGCGCGATGAGGTTGCGCGGTTTGGGTCCAGGATTCCTATTATAGAGATGATCGTGCAGTACACACGCACATGCAGATGGTACGGTACTATACTAGTCCAGATTTGAATGAGTTCAGAATTCTTGATAGATTAGGCAAAAACCAGCCTTAAGATCGACGACACGAGTTCAGAAACTCAAATCATTAGGATTTGGTACAAATTTGGACTATGTTTTCAAAATTTCGATAGGTACTATTTGGATTCAAGTTATTAGGATTCATTAATTCTTCCCACGTTCGGAGGTTGGGGATCGAAGCCCATTATCTTTCCTAATTTTATTAAACTTCTCTGACGGTTGTACCACTTTTTCTTCTAGGATAACGATGTGTAGGGCACGGATGCATAATTGACTTGAGCAAACCTGCGTGCTCCTATTAAACCAAACAATCCCGATAAAACTTCAAAACACATAGATATTAGCAATGATTTATCTTCGGCACTCAAATTCTCCGAGTGAAATTATGATTTCATCAATCATCATAATACTTCGCTATGTTTTGTTTTGGAGAAAATGGCAAACCACATTCGTCAGCTGATGATGCACGCGCGGCATGGCGGTCAATACAATACAGTTTGCATCTATATTGTGTGATTCGTAAATAAAAAAATAAAAGCAAGAACAGCCATCCCCAGCTGAATTAATCGACGACGACAAGATCACTTTTCTCTACCAGACAATCACGCAGCCATCATCCATAAAAAGGCGAAAGTTTCACAATCTCGGCTGTGAGTTACTATTTCTTCTCGAGCTGTAGTCAGTTAGTATTTTAATTGCCCCAGCGGAATAAAATTAATCCTAGACAAATCCGATCGAGAATGGATTATTGGGCTGAAATTTTAATTGTTTCTACCATGACTTGGGAGAATTTCAATCCAAGCCCGTACTGTGAGCACCATCAAATCTACCAAAAAAAAAAGCGAAGTTCAATCTATTGTCTTGTCCGCGTGTAGGGATGGCAACGGGGCGGGTTCGGATCGGATGGGCTGTCTGAACATCCAAACCCGAAACCCGAAGTCAAAACCCGAACCCGACCCGAACATGGTTTCGGGTAGAAATCCAACTCCGAATCCAAAACCCGCGGATATTGTGACATCCCCTAATAAGCATGTGTTAGAATTATGGTGGATGGAGGGAGAGTTGAGCTTAAAATAAAAGAAAAAAGAGAAAAGAGTCCTTTAAGCAAACTCTTGACCAAAAGTCAACAAAGTTGTTAAATTTTGAATTTTCGGAAGCTAAGAATTTTCTAAATTTAGTTCACAAGATAAGCAACTTAGTTGTCCATAAGTGGTGAGAAAATTTATGGAAATGATGTTTCAATTAAATGGAAGAAAGAAATGGAGAAAGGGCACTGTTCACCGTCCGACAACAGCACTTAGCTGTTTTCGGTTTTCTCTGAAAAAGCATAGTGAGCAGCTATCTTTGGGGTGAGATTGTGATCGATCTGTGGGTTTTCTGAATTAGGTGTCTTAAACAAAGTTGTAAAGGGAAGGATTTGGGACAACTTTTGTTTTTGGGTCAGATTCAGAAGATGGCTGGGTTAAGGAGAAAAACGCGAGAGAAAATAGTTCAGAAACTGTTTTCAGTAAATTCAGTAAACTGACAACTGAACTGAAATTAGGCCCAATGAGCTCGAGTTTGAAGTTTTCCGCAAAAACTTCCAACTAGGAAGTTTTGCTCCTGAATGTGAATTTCAAATTTGTTTTTGACACCAGATGCATGTTCTATTCAAATTTCGGGAGTAATTTAAGAAATTCAGTTAGTAGCTCTGAATTGGAGAGGTGTTACAGCAGCAACTTGGAGGCTCGAATTGGACCTCAATCCTTGCTCAAATGGAGTAAGTGTCAATAAGTGAAATGCAATTCAATGATCCATCTACAAGTTTGATGTTGGGAGTTTTGGAAGTTTCAATACGTTTTTCGGAGAAAACTGAAGTGCAACATCGCTGTTTGAGCTGTCGAAATGGGGAAAACGTGACGTCGGCCAGTGCTGGCAGCGGCCGGCGGCGGCGCTTGGTCGGTTCACCGGCCACGCGTCGAGGCCGCTCGAGGACAGCTCGGTGAGAGGCGCAGCAGGAGGTGGCAAGCAACGGCAGCAGCTGACCACGGTTAAAGCGCCGTCGACGGCTTCTCCTTCTCTTTTCACTGCGCCGCTCCTCTGCTCTCCTCCATGGCCGCCGGCTAGCCGTCGTTCGCACGCCACCATCCGACCCTCTCCGCCCTGTTTCTCTCCACCAAAAGCTCTACCGTCATCTCCTCTTTCGTTTCCGCTCGCTCTTGTTTCTTCTCCATTGCTCCACAGCCCGCGCCGCTCGGTTTTGCAGCTCCTCGTCGCCGTCTCGCCGGGGTAAGGACCCTTCTTCGTGTTGGTGCTGTTACAGTTGGTTTGGCCGAGAGATGAGCGTGCAGCAGTGTTGCTTCGAGGTCTAGGAAGGTGCTTGGGGGCTTAGTTGGCTGGGTGCAACGCTCCTCGGGTTGGGAACGTCGTTCGCCGCCATGGCGCACCTCCGCCATGACCGCCGCGCGTGAGCAGCCTCGCTCGGGCTCCCTCCGGCCGAGCTGTTGTGCGCGCTAGGTGTGTCTAGGTCTGCTGGTGCTCACGGGGTAGATGTCGTCCGTCGTCTCGCCTTGGCTGCGCGGCTAGGCTCTCGCCATGGCTCTCGCCGCGCGGCGCTCCGCCATGAATGGCGTGAGACGCTAGCGCGCGTAGTGCCGCACGGGCTGGCTTGGCGTGCGCACAAGGTGTCGTAGGTCTTGGTGTTGCTCGCGAGCCCGTTGTGGGACCAGTTAGGGCGGTACGTTCGCCGGAGCGCGATGCGCCGTCGAGCCTCGCCGCCGAGCCGCCATGAGGTTAGGGTTAGAGCTTGCCGCGGGAGCTTAGGGCTAGAATGGGTGCGCCGACGTGTGGGGTGGTCGTTAGGCTAGCTGTTGTCGTCGGGGGACCCCGCCGCCGGCGAGCGTGTGCGGGTCAACTCCGGCGGGGGCTCGGTCCGCGTCGGAGCTCTGCTCCGTGTGGGCAGGGACCTCAGGGTAGAAGAGAAAGAAGCCGAGGGGGGTTTTTGTAAGAAAGCCAAATAGGTTTTAGAATTAGATTTGATTTATGTTTTTCACTGTTTTAATTATAGAAAATCATAGAAAAATCAGAAAATTATGAAATAAAATTTTATAGTTTCCTTAGAAGCTGTGGCGGTTCCACTCCGAAATTATTCCAAGTTAAGTACCCTCAGACCACTAATCACGTAGTCAGGCACTTAATCCGGAATAAGCTGGAGCGCCGTCGGATTAAACCCGATTAAACCACGTACTTAACTAGATCGTAACAGCAGCAGGCCCACACGAAGGTGAGTTCCAGAGATTACAACATTCCACAAATTAACTTACACACATAGAGAAGTAGTTATTACAAACCGAGTGCAAATTTTAAAATCAGAGTACACAAGTCTTGCAGCGGAATCTAAAGTTCAACATAACTGAAATTAGAGTTCATTGCAGCGGAAGTAAATAATCTAACGACGAAACAGGTAACTCCGTGATGAAGCCTGCCACGAAGCTACTCCTCCCGATCCTCGCCGGAGGACGGGACCCATTCGATGTGCCAGCCAGGTGGAACCTGGGTAGGCCAAGTCATAGCATCCACATCCAGAATTATACCTGTAAAATAGTGCCACAAGCAAGGCTGAGTATACTAATACTCAGCAAGGCTTACCCGTCGGGTGAAAACTACATCACCGACATCTAGACAATGAAAGGCTTTTGGCTGGTGGGTTTGTTTGCCAAAAAGCAACTAAAAGTAGATCCTTGCTTTCAAGTTTTAGCACCATATTCTAATAAATTTAACCATTCTAGATTAGCATCCTCTCTAAGCATACAAGTGTAGCAATACAATTTAATTCATAGAACAATTTCATAATCTCAAATTCCACTTATTACTCGATGTGGCCTGACGGTCAAGCAGTCTCATTAACCGCGAGAAGCGGACAGTTCGAACCGAATTTGTGCTACCTGGCCAGGGGAAACCCAACACACACGGATACTCTGCTTGCGATAAAAGGTACAAGCATTTCCCAACCTTTCCCATCGATCCACAATTCGGAACCGGGTCCACTTCCTTAGGATGAAGGTTTACTGCTTCACTCACAGCATCACGCATACATCCACGAGTGTACGGCAAGGGAAAACAAAGTTTCCAAGGAGAGATGGCTATCGGCCCTAGCTGCTTCAATCTGGTACCGGGCTTACCGGCTCCCATATACCGGCATGCATGTGGTACGTTCAAAAACTTGACTTAGTATCCACACCTTCCGACCTTAACCAATTATCAAACACGGACGGGAGATCTACATCTATCATCCCGCCCGTCAATCCTTATGATTCCAACATAAGTAAAGACAAGCAATTCCTATATCTCGCGAGTGACAGGAAATCACTCGACTTGTAACGAACCTATAGCAATGCTCTACCGATCCTTTCATACTAGTATTGCAAGTCATAGGCACTAGGAAAATATTGCAGCTATGGTATTCAATCAACTCCTAGAAACGTAATGCACAAACATAGAGAATTCAAGTGCATAATTTAGTGAGAGTTAGGTCATGCTCCGGGGCTTGCCTTTTTGCTCGACTCAAAGCTTGGGTTAAGGTAGAGTTAGTTTGACTGGCTTCAGCAGCATTCTCCCATCCTTCTTGTGGTCCTTCTTCGAAATCCGCGACGGGTACGCATGCTCCGGGATCTATACGAGATGCATATGCATAAGATTTACAGCGATTTCAATGTTCCAAATAAAGCACGGGCATTTAAGGCCATAACCACCTAGACCAGCTTAGGCATTTCTATTGTTCTCACAAAAACAAGGTGTAGGTGTAGATAAGGTTTTATTTGACTTCGATGATGATTGTGTACATATATAAAAGAATTCTATTTATTTCTTCACAAATTAGGGTGGCTGTTCTGAATTTTAGATTCTAACCATTTTATTTCAATTAATTAACCAAAAAGGTTTATTCTTTTATATATTTCAATTTCCACCTAGATTCTTTCTATATTTGTTTCTCCATTTCTGCTTAACATTTTTAGCTATAAACTTTATGACAGCTATTGGAGTATAAGAGCTAAGCTCACTCCAAAATTTAGCTAATTTCGAGCTACACATAATTTATTAAAAATCTATAAACAGCTAGCTGCAGGAAGTGAGTTAAATTCATAATAAATTGAAAATTTATCCATTTCAGGAGATCTTCCTACCAAAGCTAAGCATAAGCATGAGGAGGGCTCTGGCCAAGTGATGGCTCAAAACAACCCTTGGGTAGTCCTCAATATTTTTCTATCCAAAAACACATATTTATTTATTTACCATCCTAAACAGAGCAAAAATTAAGTTTTTCATTTTTAACATGTGTGCTAACAAGTTTTAAGTTCTCAGGAGCAAAATGGTGATTTTTCGCTACACAGTTTATTTTTAGTGATTTCTTTACTGCAAAAAGTCAGAAAACACAATTTAATTCATATCTGGAGCTACACACCATATTTTTGGGTCTCCTTTGGACACAAGCTGTCCAAAGCCACTATACACAACATATCCAAAGATCACTTTCATAGCTGCTGTAGTTTAGGAATTATGCACAAAAGTTCATTTTCAAAGTTTGATTTTTAGAGCCTGAACCAAGCAATAAAAGCATATACATGCTGTGTAGGGAATGAAATATACATCACCAGGAGTACAAAGAATTTTGGTTTGTATTTTTATGATTTTTCTACGATTTTATATCGAATTTACAAGTTCACTGCAGGAACCCTAGATCTGCAGTTCGACTTTTCAATCTAGCCCCCGGAACTTTTCAAAACTTCACAGCTAAGCCCCTGGAATCTTACATTGGGAACCCTGCAGAAGGAAGAAGATGAAGAGAGGCCCTTGGCCGGCCATTGACGGCGAATCCCCACCGTCGGCGAGGTCTTGGCGAGGGGGAAGGGCATGGGGAGCATCACCGCGACGAGGGCTATCCATTCCCCACCTTGGACCGGGGGATTGGAGGCCGGGAAGGGGGCGACGGCGAGCAGGGGCGGCAGCAGCCATTGATGGCCATGGCGGCAGCTCTGCAGGCCGGGGGAGGTGCTGCTGGGCGGCTGGATTCGTTGGAGAGGTGGAGGAGAAGGTTTGGGGCGGCGCAGTGGAGGCCGTAGGGCAGCAGGGCAGCGGGGTCGAGCTCGAGCAGAGCACCCATGGCAGCAATGGGGGGCGGCTGCTCTGAACAGGGAAGGGGCTAGGGTTTGGGCGCCAGGGAGCTTAAATAGGAGGTGTCCGCGAGGGTAGAGAAGGGATTTCGCGTGGGGAAGGGAGGAGAGGGCGCCAGGGACCCGTGGCGCCTCCTCCATTGCTGCCCACTGCATGCAGGACAGGGAGGAGAGAGGTGGCGTGAGGAGGAAGAAGGGGGCTGACAGGTGGGGCCGGGCTGTAAGAGAGAGGAAATAAATTTTCCATTTAAAAGTTTTGCTCTAAAAGAAATAGCTCCCGAGGTCCAAAAATTGTGAATAAATACATTTTAGAAACCTTAGAACATTTGTGTTATAATGGAGGTTTGAAAAGTTGCAAAACATTCTTGGTTTAGGTGCAGTTTTAAATTCAAAAAGACTTGAATTTGAATTTGGTATGAATTTTTGGCCCTAGCAATTCAACTCCAAAAATAGGGGGGAAAAGATGTAAATTCAACATTTGGGATCTAGTCTTTTATAAGATTTTACCCATCATAGTTATATTAGAGAATTTGGGTTTTCTTTACAAGTCAATTTTTAACCCAAATTCAATATTCCATAATTCGAATTGCTTCCAAGGACATTCGAACAAGGTAGAAAAGAGGAGGTGTTTTATTTGCATACTAATCCACTTTTGTAAGACCAAAAATTCAAGTCTTAAATAACTTCCTCATTTGGTAGTGTTAGTCCAAGTTTTCTCTCTTTTTCAACAGGTGGGTAAAATCATAAATTCCTTCCCAATTCCTTTTATCAATTATTTTATTTCACCGCTTCCGCCTTTATTAAACCCTTCTATAGTGTCACTAAACATCATAGGTATGATACTCAAAGAGAGTTTTCAATTTAAAGTCCTACCCCCTTTTATTTTGGGAGTAAAATCTTATTTTAACTTATAGTTAAAACATGAACACATACATGGAGGTTAAAAGCTTATTTATTTTATATGCTCAACTTTAATTATGTCATCGACAACTTAACATATACTAAAATATTAATTAATTTACATCCTTTGTAATTTTATGAAAGCTCATGTTGGGAACAAAACTTTATTTTATTACTAACACCACAAGATTGCCACATGTAGGCCATGATTAGAACTGCAAGCTTACTAATCCAATTATTTAAGCCTAACATTAAATTATTGACAATTATTTTACTAAAGAACATTAGGAGCACTCTAAATATTATTTTATTTATAGCCCAAAGTGCGCTCCCTTTAAAAAGTGTGTGTGCCCGTGTGTTTTTCCTCTCATGGTTAAGTTGGTCTTTCAACTCGATTTCCTATGTTTGGTGGATAAATCATCTGAGTTATACATAACTCACCAAGGTTGCAATTGACATTTTTAGTTATACAACTTCCATTTGAGAAAGTGGTTTGGTTTTATAATTAGAAAGTACCTTTCTAAAGAAAGGTGTTTTGAAACAAGAAAAGAACTACAACCTTTCATAGACGTTTGTGATGTGCACAACTCTTATTTATAATTTTAAATTAAAACCTTGCCTTCAGAAGGTCATTAATATCTTTAGTTGGAATTATTTCATGTGTTGACTTCATATGAGCCATTAGTCCTTTAAGACCTTTGGGGACATAGAAGCATTACTTAATATGCCGTACAATCCTGACTTCTTTTTAGGAGATTTGTAAGTGTCGTCTCGAGAGCATGTATTTAGAGTTTTGCCGTGCAACTTGTAAGAGAAGATTTTTAGATGTGTACTAGAAAAGTTTTTGTAGGGTTCAAATTTCAAGAACCAAGGGACGAGTACAAACTTAAAATCCTCGTGTATAACCTTACTCCTACAAGTGATTTAGTTTTAGGGTTTATTGCCTTAGTTTGTTTAATCACCCTTATTTATACGCTTTAAACACCAGGGGTGTTACAGCCTACCCCCCTTAAAAGAATCTCGTCCCGAGATTCGCTCAGGGAGGAAAGGTGGACATTTTATTAGAAGGAAGAGGTGTTAGTCAAAGAAACACAGATACAACGCACCCAAGTTCTTACAGGTTCACGGCTTCGAGATGATAATTGATACCAGATCTCCGATACAACATCAACGTCGTTCATGTGGGAGCGGGCGATGAATGTAGATATGGAGAGGTAAGAGCATCAAGATTTGGCATACAAAACAAAAATAACACACCACTATTGTCCAGTGAACTCCAGGGCCAATCGGGGGAAAGAAGGGGCAAGCCATGGATGGTGTCAAAAGTCGAATCCTTCCTTGTTCGTCGACTTAATTCTTGCGGAATCCTCAGGTGACTTCTGCGCGAACTCCTCCTTCGATGAAGTTGGTGCTGTGGATCTTGGTTAAACGTCAAGGTAGGTTGCCGAGAGGGGAACTTCCTCGTGGCTTTACGAAGGGGTGGAGGCAGGGTTTGCTTGTCACAGAATGGAGGACATGGTGGGGAAATGGCAGCTTGGTTACCGTGGAGGTCGCCGAAGAGAGACGAGAGCGGTGGAGTACTGACTCAAGTGGAGCACCATGGAGTGATGGCAGCCATAGGAGAGGCTGCATTTATCGACAGCCGGGGCGGAACAGCGATAGTGGTGTGTCGAGAGCAGGAGGTAGGGCCGGCAATGAGATTCCCTGGGTGACGGGACGATGGTACGACGGCAACTGGGGTAGTGTTGACCAGCCGCGGTAGGGAAAAACGACGAAGGGGATAGTGGGCTGGTGAACGGGGCAGAGCACACGACGCACGGATACAGAGGAGGTCAAACTGGCCCTTGAGACCCTGACGTGATGGTGGGAGGAATAGATGGCAAAGGTGATCTTTGAGACTGTAGATAGTCACGGGCAAGATGCTTAACCAATCGTAGGTCCTAAGTAACAACGATTTACCTACTTTTATATCAACAGGAACAAGGAATGAACTCTTTAGCATTCTCCTAAGAGAAAAGGGATGGTTACTGATCAACGAGGTTATGAGATGACAAGAGTGCCCAATAAATTTAAAGCTAGCCCACATCATACTAAACGACCATGGCATGACATTACACGGGGTTGCCGCCCAATTTCTAAGATGAGCTAAAAGGAACAACACGGGTGGGGCGATAAAAGATCTACTTCTGGCAATGATGGAAATACACCTAGAAAAGGTGGTGTGGTATGGAACTTTTGGAAAAATTCTTGCTCAAATTTCATCTTAATTGTCGAATGTCCAAACTCATGCACTTTACCATGGTACACATGGCCTGTTCATGATGAGGTGCACATGATATGATGCACGTGCACATGAGCGTATGGTGCGTATGCTTATGAGAGTATGACGTACATGCCGTGATGCAAGTTAGTAGACCTCACACCACATAATTAAAATTCATCATTGCGGAACAATTAGGGAGAGTAAGGAAGTATCGATTTGGGTTGTCAATAAAGGTCTTTTGCGGGTCATATTCCCACATACCAAGATACCAGTGTGCCCCAAGTGACTCAAGCGTGTGGCTGCAGCGCACACACGAGGTCCTAGGTTCCATCACGGCACCATAGGTTAGGGAATACAATACCACAATAAATTCAGAGGGGACAATCCAATTGACACCAGGAGGAAGAAGCACTCATGGGTTAGATGCACATGTGGTTAGGTACCAAAAGATTTTCATGGTGCAATTGACATGGTAATGGTATGCAATGCCCATGCACATGAATTACTCGGGATGATTCCATTGCATGAAGAAGGTACAGATAACCTTTATGCATACAAATGTGACCTTGACCCAATTCACGTCTTGTTCTCATTTATATTTATTTCCTTGAGCAAGAACAAAACAAGGATTCAAGGATCAAGAAATCAAGGTAGTTGAGTATGTGGAACCAAAAGCCGAGAGTGGCGGGTAATCAAAATCACGCGGCATGTGAGAGTTAGGGATAATAATTTAATCAAGATGTGAGAGTTGAGGTGTATGGAATCGAGCAATAAGGGAGGTCGAGGGTTCGGATCCTAACACATCATGTAATAGGACATTGTTATACCTGACACCCCTATATTTACATTGTTGGTTCAAGTCATTGCATACCCATATACTCCTCCTAAGCTCAAAGTTCTTGATCCACCCTTAACTAACTTATTAATTTAATGATTACGCCCACGGGGAAACACGTGCTGATCCTAAGTCATTACATTCTCCTATTTCATAAGCGGATCAAGTGTCTAAAAGGGTTAGGACAAAGAGAATGGATTGAAGTAGTCCATATTGCCTTGCGTTTGGTCAGGTGTCTTATAGTAGCGTAGATGTGGAGGATATTAGAGATTAAAATTAAAGAAGAATTACTCTGGACAGATTGTGTTTCCGTAGAAGAGAATTCATAGCTCCTTGCTCCAGCATCCAAAAATTCTCGTCCTTAGCCAGTTAGTGGGAATTTGGTAATCTACGCATTGGTTTGCCTCTCAGACGCTGACCTAGTAATTAAGTTTGGTCAAAACCTTCAATCTAGGCTTCTCGGTTTAGAGGGATTTTCAGCCCACCGAACTTTATAATTCTGCCTATAACTCTAGTTTCCTTATTCCCTCGGGGCTGAACCTTTGTGAGTGTTCCCTCTAAATTTTCTAATCGGCTTTGATAACCATCATTTAGTCCAGACATAGCATCTTCATGGGAAAGTCTTTGACATAATTCTTACTCATAGGCTATGAACGAAATAATGGGAGTCTAACACTTCTAGTTGCAATCTTAAGTTTCTAAAGTCCAGTTTTTAGTAATTCAAAACTCCAAAACATGCAACTTTTGAGCTTTACTAGTTGTGCCAAAAATACTCTTGTTTAGCACATGGCCCAAGCTTTGTCGTGGGCTATAGTCTCTTTGCTGCCCAAAGGCACACAGTAAACAAGCTGAGTTCAGCAGTAAATACATACGGCTGTTTTCAGAATATAAATATTTCGGTCACTCCTATGTTATTTCTGTTGCTATGTTTTAATATTAGTTCATTCCAACAAGTCTCCCAAATCACTCAACACACATACTGATATAATGCACGGTGTAAGATGCAGTCGTCTTCCGAGCATATATACAACGCAGCAGGCGGTTTGTCTCTGACTAAACAAACTGAAATTGCACCAATCATGATTTGTTCGTCGGTTTCCAAAGTGTGGCAGCAGGAGGTAGTCAGACTTCAGAATAACTTTCCCACTGATATTTTATAGTTAGACCTTGTACTTGGAATTCGGCATGAAGGAGACAAAACAAGGCAGATTTTGGACAGTAAGTAAAATATTCATGGCCAACAATTTAATACCCCAAAATTTCCCAAACTTCACCAGATTGTTCCTAACATATTTGTACACAATTTTACTGTTCAGCATTTCTTCAATTTTGAGGTTAAGACGGTGCAGAAATTCAAATTCTTAATTACTGTCCCCAGAATTTTCAGCAAGGCCGGAAGTCGGTATTCGGTATTTTGAGTTTTACTTGTCCAAAAGTCTTGCATTCCTTAACTTAATTGTAGCTTACTTAAGTGTTTAAAATTTAGGGATGCCACAGCAGAGCTAGCTACAAGTGAGGCGGCAGCAATATAAACATCCAATCTAAAGTGAGATTCGACATATATTTAAAGAAAGTAATCAGATTATGGGCAGAGTAGGAAAAATTTCATATCCTAACCTATAAGCCCAACCATTACTCAACTTGAGCATAATACAGTTCAGATAACTTCCAATAACTTTTTAGTTCAACACAAAAACAGAACAATTGATCTAGGTGGCGCAAAAATCCCAATCTTTTAATTAACTCTCTGCTGAAATTCCAGCAGACAGGAAGTGGTATTTTGAGCATAACTTTTAATTGGCTGAACCAAATTTGTGGAAATTTGGACAGCATAAACTAGACAAAATTTGTGACAACTTTCGCTTTTAAGCCTCTAGCAGAAACTTTGCAAAAGTCCATTTTCTAATCTGTTGTTCCCAGAAATTCCAGCAGACAAGGGGGTTACCATTTTAAGCATAACTCTTATTCTACTGAACCAAATTGGTTGAAATTTCTACAGTACAAACTAGATAACACCTATGACAACTTTCATGTTGAACACTTTTTCATTTGACAACGTTTTCAGTTTCGAAATAAGGGTGCAAACAGATTGTTCCCAGCAGGAGTTTTGGGTTGTGATTTCAATTTCTTTGACGACGGTTCGTTTTGGTTCACGTGTTACAAATCGATATTATTTCAGTGAGATG
The DNA here is from genome assembly GCA_015342445.1 of Digitaria exilis. NCBI lineage: Eukaryota > Viridiplantae > Streptophyta > Magnoliopsida > Poales > Poaceae > Digitaria > Digitaria exilis. The sequence goes on from JACEFO010001743.1 coordinate 30,021, forward strand.
TAATGCATGAGCGGCCTATTCGATCTCACAACACACACGCCAATAGACTTTTGGCTTACGAAGTTAGTGCCGGTGGTTAGGCAATATCCGTCTCTCCTTATATTAACTAGTCGGAATTCTCTAACCGTTCAACATACGTAATCGCGGTTAGTGTACCTGCAGAAAATTCCATTCCAGAGCATATATAATCAACCTTTCGTGCCAGCACTCACGAAAGCGTCTCCATACATTACCACCCACTATAGAGGTGGCACCCGAACGTTTAACATTGAACGGGCAATGTTCATATGTCACCGAGGCAACATATTGACAGGTGCATACGCTATTGAAATAGCGTATTGACTATGTGCCGCCACCATATTTGCATATGATGACGTGGTACGCTACAGCAATCGCCGTACCTTGCGCCCACCATCCTATTCTAATTTCATACGCCATCACAGCGTATTGACTATGTGCCGCCACTATATTTTCATATAGTGCCGTGGTACGTTACAGCAATCGCCGTACCTTGCGCCCACCATTGCGGAAAGTAAATGACAGAATGAAATGTGCTGGAAGTCAGTATAATATAATCTTTGCCACCTATCATAACGTGATCCCTTAACCCACATAGGCTTCACGCTCTAGGTAACATCCTTAACGACCCTAACTTATCCTTCCTTTGCAAAGCGCATCGGAAGTACGAATTGGCAAATTTTATTCAAAAATTGTTGTTTAAGGTTTGTTGCTCTCTCCGGGCTGCTGCTTCGGCTCTGATGCCAGCTGTGGCGGTTCCACTCCGAAATTATTCCAAGTTAAGTACCCTCAGACCACTAATCACGTAGTCAGGCACTTAATCCGGAATAAGCTGGAGCGCCGTCGGATTAAACCCGATTAAACCACGTACTTAACTAGATCGTAACAGCAGCAGGCCCACACGAAGGTGAGTTCCAGAGATTACAACATTCCACAAATTAACTTACACACATAGAGAAGTAGTTATTACAAACCGAGTGCAAATTTTAAAATCAGAGTACACAAGTCTTGCAGCGGAATCTAAAGTTCAACATAACTGAAATTAGAGTTCATTGCAGCGGAAGTAAATAATCTAACGACGAAACAGGTAACTCCGTGATGAAGCCTGCCACGAAGCTACTCCTCCCGATCCTCGCCGGAGGACGGGACCCATTCGATGTGCCAGCCAGGTGGAACCTGGGCAGGCCAAGTCATAGCATCCACATCCAAAATGATACCTGTAAAATAATGTCACAAGCAAGGCTGAGTATACTAATACTCAGCAAGGCTTACCCGTCGGGTGAAAACTACATCACCGACATCTAGACAATGAAAGGCTTTTGGCTGGTGGGTTTGTTTGCCAAAAAGCAACTAAAAGTAGATCCTTGCTTTCAAGTTTTAGCACCATATTCTAATAAATTTAACCATTCTAGATTAGCATCCTCTCTAAGCATACAAGTGTAGCAATACAATTTAATTCATAGAACAATTTCATAATCTCAAATTCCACTTATTACTCGATGTGACGTGACGGTCAAGCAGTCTCATTAACCGCGAGAAGCGGACAGTTCGAACCGAATTTGTGCTACCTGGCCAGGGGAAACCCAACACACACGGATACTCTGCTTGCGATAAAAGGTACAAGCATTTCCCAACCTTTCCCATCGATCCACAATTCGGAACCGGGTCCACTTCCTTAGGATGAAGGTTTACTGCTTCACTCACAGCATCACGCATACATCCACGAGTGTACGGCAAGGGAAAACAAAGTTTCCAAGGAGAGATGGCTATCGGCCCTAGCTGCTTCAATCTGGTACCCGGGCTTACCGGCTCCCATATACCGGCATGCATGTGGTACGTTCAAAAACTTGACTTAGTATCCACACCTTCCGACCTTAACCAATTATCAAACACGGACGGGAGATCTACATCTATCCTCCCGCCCGTCAATCCTTATGATTCCAACATAAGTAAAGACAAGCAATTCCTATATCTCGCGAGTGACAGGAAATCACTCGACTTGTAACGAACCTATAGCAATGCTCTACCGAACCTTTCATACTAGTATTGCAAGTCATAGGTACTAGGAAAATATTGCAGCTATGGTATTCAATCAACTCCTAGAAACGTAAATGCACAAACATAGAGAATTCAAGTGCATAATTTAGTAAGATTTAGGTCATGCTCCGGGGCTTGCCTTCCTGCTCGGGCTGAGAGTTAGCTCCTGCGTTGGTCACGTCTGCACCGGCGTCGGGCTCCGGAACTTGCTCCTCTTCTGCGGGGACGAGGGTGTAGTCGCCGTCCGGAAGAACGCCTTCTACATGATATGCATAAGTTTTAAGGCGGCTGCCCTTTTGATGCTAAGACTAGGGCCTTGAAGGCCATATTCACCTAGACATACTTAGATATTTGCATTTTCTCCACCAAAGCAAGGTGTCGGTGTGAAAAAGGTTTTAGTTGAATTCGATGGTGATTGTGTACATATATAAAAGAACTTTATTTATTTCTTCACAAGTTAGGGTGGCTGTTTCTGAATTTCAGATTCTAACCATTTTATTTCAATTAATTACTCAAAAAGGTTTATTCATTTATACATTTCAATTTCCACCTAGATTCTTTCCCATTTTTGTTTCTTCATTTCTGTTCATCAATTTTAGCCATAAACTTTATGACAGCTACTGGAGTATAAGAGCTAAGCTCACTCCAAAATTTAGCTAATTTCGAGTTACCCATAATTTATTAAAAATCTATAAACAGCTAGCTGCAGGAAGTGAATTAAAGGCATAATAAATTGAAATTTCATCTATTTCAGGAGATCTTCCTACCAAGGCTAAGCAATATCATGAGGAGGGCTCTGGCCAAGTGGTGGCTCAAAATAACCCTTGGGTAGTCCTCATTATTTTTCTATCCAAAAACACATATTTAATTATTTGCCATCCTAAACAGAGAAAAAATTAAGTTTCTCATTTTTAACATGGGTGCTAACAAGTTTTTAGTTCTCAGGAGCAAAATGATGATTTTTCACTGCACAAATTATTTTTAACAATTTCTTTACTGCAGAAAGTCAGAAAACACATTTAAATCTATAACTAGAGCTACACATCATATTTTTGAGTCTCCTTTGGACACAAGCTGTCCAAAACCACTACTAACAACATATCCAAAGCTCAACCCCAGCGGAGCTCTGGATTTGAAATGGTGCACAACTTTAGGTTTTCCTTGTTTGAATTTTAATTCAAAAACAGTTCGTCAAAAGTACAAACATGTCTAATAGAGATTGTAACTTAGACTCTCACGAATCCAGGGAGTATTTTTGTGCATTTTTCCGATTTTTGTACGATTTTTAATCGATTTTACAAGTTTCGGGAAAAATCAAACCTAGACTTAAGAATCTGTTTACGCAGAGAACCCTAGATCTTTCAAAACTTCGCGAACGAGTCCCTGGACTTTTGCGCAGAGACCCCTAAACAAAGGTAGACGATGAACTTGGGTCCCTGGGACCTCGCCGGAGTTGCGCCGGCCAAATGGCGGCGAACTAGGCTCGGGGAAGTGGGGGAAAAGATTCCTGGGCTCACCACGAGTCGTTTGGGGACGGTTGGGAGGCCGGGGATGGTCGGAGTTTCGCCGGCGACGAGGTGGTGGCGGCGCGGCCGCCGCGGCTTCTACGCCGGCGAGCTCGGGGTCGTTCGCGGAGGGGGAAGAGGTCCTAGAGTACCAGCAGAGCTTGGGGAAGCCAACGGCGGTGCTCGAGGAGGCTCGGGGAAGGCTCGGAGTAGGGTCTCGACGGTGAGGTGGTTCGACGGCCGGAATTCGCGATTTGGGGAAATCGCAAATTCTCGCCGGAGAAGGGACAATAGCTTGGGGAAAGTTGGGGGTTTTGGAGCTGGTGGAGTGGACTAGCTCCGTGCGGGATGGATTGGGGAATGGTGGAGCGTGGACGAGGAATTTCGCGAAGAGCTTGGGTTCGGGCTTGCGCGTCGCGAGGAGGAAGAAGACCGGGCGAGCGCGGGGAAGTGGAAATGACCAAGTGAGCGAGTGAGAGGAGGGGTGGGAGTGCGCGGTGGAGTGCTTGGGCACGCAAGGGAGGCACTGTGCGGCCTCGGGAGCGTGCGAGCGCGTGGGTGGCTGTCGCGGTCGCCATTGATGGCGCGGCGAGCTCGAACAGAGCGCGCGCGACACGATTGGGCGAGGAAGATTGTGGCGTGATCGCTGGGGATCCTCCACAGTGCTCCTTGGCGCGTAGCGAGCGAGCATCGCGACTGCGGGCGGCGCTGCGCGGCTGCGACCAGTGCCGAGCGAGCTTGCCATGATGGCGCTCCGCGGCGCGAGGCAGCAGTGCGCCGTCGCCCGCGAAGTGACGGTACGGAAGGCTTGGACAAACGCGTGAGGACAAAAGCTAGCTGCCTGCCACAGCTCGGCCGACCCGACGCGGTCTCCGCCACACGCCGGCCACGTGGCGGCCGGACTCCGGCCGAGCAGAGCGCGCCAGGGGCGAGCTGGCAGCCCCGTGGAGCTCTTTGCCCCTTTTGAACTTTCTCCAAAAATTTGAGCTGAACTTCGAAACGTGTAAAATTAAAAGTTGGAGTTTGAGGTGCGGGACACAACTTCCGAGCTTGGAACCGGGCACTTCGACCAGGCGCTACGGCGCTTCGAGCTTGAACCGCAAGCTCGAGCTTGCCGAGCCTCGAATGGTCGGAAACGCCACTCGAGGGTGAGTGCCCCCCTCGAGCTTGGCTGCGAAGCCTCGAGCGTGACGGAACGTCGCTCGAGGTGAGTCCTCGAGCTTGGCTGCGGAGCCTCGAGGGTGACGGAACGTCGCTCGAGGGTGAGCCCTCGAGCTGGCTGCGGAGCCTCGAGGGTCCTGTCGTGCAGCCTCGAATCGTGACGGAAACTACCGGCTAGGCTCGATCGTCACGGTCATAGCTCGATCGTCACGGGACATACTGACTAGGCTCGATCGTCACGGACATACTGACTAGGCTCGATCGGGACGGATTTTTACGGCTAACCTCGATCGTGACGGACATTCCCGCTCGAGGGTCACCGATCGCGCGAACGCCGTGGCGAGGTTGTCGCGAAGGGCTGTCCGAGATGTTTAAGTTTTAGTTGGGTGCCAAACAACCCTTGTTTTGTGAATTATAATTGAATTTTTGACGAATTTTTGAATTTCAACCCAATTCCCTGTTGTATTGATTTTAATTGCACTTTTTAATTCTTTTGACATCAGAGATGTCACAGATGGGCGGTGGAGCTCGGCTGCTCGGCTTCGACGCTGGGCGAGTGGGGTGGCACTCGAGGTGGGGAAAACGGCTTGTGAGCTTCACTGAGGGCCGAGGAAGCTCATCACAGCGTCGGTGTAGCGGCTGCTAGGTTGGAGCGGGTAGTCGACGGTGAGGGGAGCTTGGCGGTGGGCAATGGTGCTCCGGCGAGGTGGTTTGGGGTTGCGCGGTGCACGAGAAGCTTCCCTCTTTGTAGAGGAGGTGGAGAAAGGCTGGCTACGGCAGGGGAGTAGCTCAGGGCTTGCGTGCGCTTGGTTTGGGCGCGTAGGCCGCCATGAATGCGCCTGCGAGCTTCAGGCCAACCGGCGAGTGGGTTGGCG